>JAQQSY010001393.1:0-14420 GCA_028646535.1 Procyon lotor | reverse complement strand
AGCCTAGCTGGATATAGTATTCTTGGCTTCATATTTTTCTCATTTAGCGCTCTGAATATATCCTGCCAGTCCTTTCTGCCTGCCAGGTCTCTGTGGATAGGTCTACTGCCCATCTAATATTTCTGCCTTTGTATGTTGCAGACTTCTTGTCCTGAGCTGTTTTCAGGATTTTCTCTTTGTCACTAAGACTTGTAAGTTTTACTCTTAGATGCCGGGGTGTAGACCTATTTTTATTGATTTTTATGGTGGTTCTCTGTGCCTCCTGGATGTTGTTGCTTGTTCCCTTTGCCAGATTAGGGAAATTCTCTACTATAAGTTTCTCTAATATACCTTCTGCCCCTGTCTCTCTTTCTTCTTCTTCTGGCGTTCCAATTACTCTAATATTGTTGAGTCTTATGGTATCACTTATCTCTTGAATTCTTCCCTTATGGTCCAGTAGTTGTTTGTCTCTCTTTTCCTCAGCTTTTTTATTCTCTGTCATTTGGTCTTCTATATCACTAATTCTCTCTTCTGCCTCATTTATCTGAGCAGTAAGAGCCTCCATTTTTTATTGTATCTCATTAATAGCTTTTTTAAATTTCAACTTGGTTAGACGTTAATTCTTTTAGTTCTCTAGAAAGAGATTTTATTTCTCCAGAAAGGGATTCTCCAATATCTTCCATGCTTTTTTTGAGCCCAGCTAGCACCTTGATAACTGTCATTTTGAACTCTGTTTCTGACATATTATTAATGTCCGTATTGACTAGGTCTCTAGCCTTCGGTACTGCCTCTTGTTCTTTTTTTTTGTGGTGAGTTTTTCTGCCTTGTCATTTTATCGAGATAAGAATAGATGAGTGAGAGAAAAATACTCTGTATTTTTGCAGTTTTCACTGATTGATGAACTTGGTCTTGGCTGGATATTCTTGCTGATCTTCTAGGGGAGGGGCCTCTTGCTGTGATTCTCAAATGTCTTTGCCCGAGGTGTATTGCAGTGCCCTTGCCAGGGGATGAGCCAAGCAATTTGCTCAGGTTCACTCTCAGGAGTCTTTGTTACCTGAGCGCTTTCTGTACTGCCCTGCTAATAAAAATGGCAGCCTCCCAGTCCCCAGCCTGGAGGAGCAGAACACTCGGGGTCTGACTCCTCAGCACGCCCTAAGAGGAAAGCAGTCAGGCACTCCCATTTCATTTGTCTCTGCCCTGCGCTCCTAGCTCAGCCTGTCCGTGACCGAACATTTCTATCTCTGGTGTGTGGCCACGTTTGGAGTCTCCAAATCTAGCAGATTCCTTCTGTGCAGTCCTGCGTGGCTCCTCCCGGAGGAGGAAGGAGGGGGTCTCTCTGGGGTTGCCTTTTGTGGGGTTTCTGCTTGAAGAGCAGTGGCCCAACTGTGCCTCAGATCTTGGTGTAAAGTAAGCCCGAGCTTATACCTCACTGTGCAGCTCCTTCTCTGCTGCCAGCTTCTTTGCCTGGATACCTGGGAGCTCTGCCACACTCAGACAACCCCGGTCCCTCTGTGACCCCATGGGTCCTGAAACCACACTTTTCTTGCGAGGGCTAAATCCCCGGCTTAGCCTCTGGAGCAATGTCCCTCAGTCGAGCAGACTCTAAAAGTTCTGATTTTGTGCTCTGCTGCTCTGTGGCTGCTGGGAACTGGCCCCTCCCCCTGGGGTCTCTCTTCCCATGCTTTGGATTCACTTTTCCTCACGTCCTACCTTTCAGAAAGTGGTCAATTTTCTGCTCCTAGAATTGCTGTTCTTCCTCTCTTCTCTCTCCTGTTGAATTTGCAGGCTTTTAGAATGGTTTGATAACTATCTAGCTGAACTTCTTGGATCTGAGGCTATCTAGCCTCCTACACCTCCACCATCTTGCTTCAAATCCAATTCTTTATTTTTTTTGATGTTGAGTTTAAGTTCTTTATAGATCTTGGATACCAGCCCTTTATCTGTTGTATCATTTCCAAATATCTTCTCCCATTCTGTAGGTTGCCCTTTAGTTTTCTTTACTGTTTCCTTTGTTGTTCAAAAGCTTTTTATCTTGATAAAATCCTAATAGGTCATATTTCTTTTTGTTTCCCTTGCCTTTGAATACGCATCTAGCAAGAAATTCTTGTAGCTCTGAGGTCACAGAGGTTACTGCCTGTGTTCTCCTCCAGGATTTTGATGCATTCCTGTCTCACAGTTAAGTCTTTCATCCATTTTGAGTTTATCTTTGTGTATGGTATAAGAGAATGGTCCAATTTTATTCTTCTGCATGTGGCTGTCCAGTTTTATCCAGCACCATTTATTGAAGGGAATTCCTTTTTTTCTGTTGGATATTCTTCCCTGCTTTTTCAAAGATCAGTTGATCATTGATTTGAGGGTCTATTTCTGGGTTCTCTGTTCTGTTCCATTAATCTGTGTGTCTATTTTTGGGCCTGTACCATGCTGTTTGATGATCACAGCTTTGTAATAGAGCTTGAAGTCAGGCATTGTGATACCCCCAGCTTTAGTTTTCTTTTTCAACATTCCCCTTTCTTATTTAGGGTCTTTGCTGGTTCCATACAGATTTTTGGATTGTTATTTTCAGCTCTGTGAAAAATGTCAATGGTATTTTGATAGGGACTGTATTGAATGTGTAGATTGCTCTGGGCAGCATAGACATTTTAACAATGTTTATTCTTCCAATTCATGAGCATGGAATGTTTTTCCATCCCTTTGTGTCTTTCTCAATTTCTTTAAGTGTTCTGTAGTCTCAAGAGTACAGATCCTTTACTTCTTTGGTTAGGTTTATTCCTAGGTATCTTATGGTAGGAATGCAAGCTGGTACAGTGACTCTGGAAAACAGTATGTAAGTTCCTCAAAACATTAAAATTAGAGTTACCCTAAAACCCAGCAATTTCACTACTGGGTATTTACCCCAAAGATGCAGATGTATTGAAAAGAAGAACACATACACCCTAATGTTCATAGCAGCAATGTCCACAATAACCAACCTGTGGAAGGAGCTGAGATGTCCTTCAACAGATGAATGGATAAAAAAAGATGTGGTTCATATATACAATGGAATAGTACTCAGCTTTCAGAAAGGATGAATACCTACCATTTGCATGGACATGGATGGAACTGGATGGTATTATATTAAGTGAAGTAAGTCAAGCAGAGAAAGCCGGTTATCGTATGGTTTCACTCAGACATGGAATATAAAGAAGAGTGGAGAGGACCATAGGGGAAAGGAGGGAAAACCAGATGGGAAGAAATCAGAGATAGAGATGAATCATTAGAGACTCTTGACTCCAGGAAACAAACTAGGTGTTGTAGAAGGGGAGGTGGGGGGTGGGGTAACTGGGCGATGGGTATTAAGGAGGACACATGATCTGATGAGCATTGGGTGTTATACTTAACTAATGAATCATTGGAACAGTACATCAAAATCTAATGATGTACTGTATGTATGCTATTTTTAGTTTAAATAAAAAAAAAAAAAGAGACTTGCCCTTTTTTTCCCTGCCTCACTGGTTGAGATGGGTCAAGTCATGTCATCTCATCTCATCCTTTCCTATCCTTAGATTGTGATTTACACCTTTGGTTCTCTGGTTCCCAGGATTTTGAACTTGCACATAATTATTATACCACCAGTTTTCTTGGGTCTCTAGATTGCAGACAATAGATTATGGGACTTCTTGGCTCCCATAGCATTGTGATCTAATTCCTCATAATAAATCTCCTTATACCTATTTCTATCTATTATCTCTAGATATACTTTATGCATGCATAATGTATATTATATATACATATTTGCTACTGGTTTTGTTTCTCAGAACCCTGTCTAATGCAGATACCTGATGAGAATTTTCCCCCTCTTTCTGGGAGCACCCACTACACTGTCTTAAACCCTCCCCGAAATCACTTAATACATACACAATGCTACAACAAACCCTCTCCCCAGTCCTATTTCAGAGACATCTTACAGTTCCCCATGCAGTGCTCTCTCTTGTTACAGTGAGCTAATAAAACCAACTTTCTTTAACTATAGGTATATTGTTTTTCCTTGGAGGGAGAGCCCTTCTCTAATGAAACCCTTGGATTAAAGTATTGTTTTGATATGGCTTGGTTAGCTTTCAAGCAAAGAGTTCTGGTTTGACCACGGACTCCCAAAGGTTTTGTGGAAAGGCCAGATAGTTGTTATTTCCATCTTTGCAGGATCTCTGTTGCACGTACTCATCTCTACCATTGTACCACAAAAGCAGCATAGTCAGTATTTAAACAAGTCAGGCTAGATTTGGTTGTTTGCTAGATGTTTGTTTTTGGATCACTGGGTTTGACTGGCTTGATTGGGTCAACTTTAGAATCACATTGACTTGTTTTTCCTGATTAACTTTTCTTTCAATTACCTTTATTTCTTCAACTAGACCATGAGTACTCTGTAAAAACTTTTCCCCTTATGGTTATTATATAAAAATGTCCTTTTGTATAGCTAGAACTCTAAATTACGTAAGGTCTGTAGGATAACTACACATTTGAGTGGTTCCATATACTCCCTAGAAGATGGATCAGTGCAGTCATTCAATTAAAAATACATTTCCTAAGCCACAGCTCTGTACTGTGTAGTCTTTTAGGCAAAGAAGGTAGATAATCATTTCCCTTTAGGAACTCAGACTATAGCTGGAAAATCAACCATATAGAAAGTCACAATGAATTATAAAAGTTGACAGATTTGAATCAAGTGCTTAGACACATGGAAGATAGGAATGATTGTTAGACTAAGTGTGAGAAAAAATTTAGGAATTTGCAGATTTTGAGATTTGGGTTTTGGCTACACCTTGATTGACTCAACTACTGATTTGCTGTGAATTTGGGCAACTTATTTAATCTCTTTCTTATTCATCTTTTTAATCATGTTAGTACACATTTTAGAAGTTTGTTCTAAGAATTAGAAGTATTTAACACAAGGCTACCTACTGCTACACTCAACAAGCAGTTATGGTAGACATTACTTCTGTTAACTAATATTCAGTTATCTTCACTTTAAATATATAGAAATATTCTTCATTCCTTTGAAGTTAAGCCTAGCCATGAAGCTCCCTCCCTCCCTCCCTTTCTTCCTTCTGAGATTTTATTTGAGAGAAAGAAAGAGAGCATGAGTAGAGGGAGGGACAGAAGGGGGGAGAGGGAGAGGGAGAGGGAGAAGCAGACTCCCTGTTGAGCATGGAGCCCTATGTGGGCCTCAATCCCAGGACCTTGAGATCATGACCTGAGCCTAAGTCAGACACTTAACTGACTCAGCCACCCAGGCACCCCGCCACAAGATATTCTATAGCTAGAGAAATGTTGTCAGAGTAGCACATATCCTTTCTGCGTGGAAGTATTAATTTTATGTGCACTTAGCATGGCAACAAAATCTGTGCTCATATGGAGGTACCATAAAATCAGAGTGACCTGATACTTACAGAGAAATGCATACCTACAGGTGATTTTATGCCAGTGAAAAAATGAACTTTAGGATCATTGATTGTTGGTGCATATTCTAGCCTTTACTGACTAATACAGTAATACATATTTTTAATTAAAAAAATTTTTTTAATAGTACATATTTTTTAAAAGGTACTTATTAGGCAGAGATGCAAGAGAGGATAGAGGAAAAGAATGAGGACTTGAATTCATATTAAGATTGAATAAAATTAAAGGGAGTGGATTAAAGCAATATTTTTGTTCCTTGACTCTTTCTCCACAGAAGAGTTAGGAATAAATTTAAGCAAATACTATGTTTCATGGTATGTATTTATTTCAATTGACTTATAAATTTAAAGAAGGGCTATTTGTTTAAATGTTAGAGAAGGTAAAACTTGAAAGGTCATAAGGATTATTTAGACCAGTACTGTCTTAAAGAAATACAAGACAAGCCATAAAAATGAGACACTTATATAATTTTAAGTTTTCTAGTAGCCACAAGTAAAAAAAGAGACAAAAGAATTTTTTTGTAAATTTAATTTATCCAAATCTATAATTTGTCACATCTATAACATGTTATCAACATGAAAGCATTATTATATTTTGCATTCATTTTTTTCATATTAAGTCTTTAAAATCTGATATATATTTTTTAAAGATTTTATTTATTTGTGAGAGAGAGACAGCATGAGAAGGGGGAGGGTCAGAGAGAGAAGCCGACTCCCCGCTGATCAGGGAGCCTGATGTGGAACTCAGTCCCTAGACTCTAGGATCATGACCTGAGCCAAAGGCAGTCGCTCAACCAGCTGAGCCACCCAGGCGCCCTGAAATCTGATTCATTTTGTACACTTAATAGCAAATCTCAATTTGGACTAGTCACATTTCAAGTGCTCAATAACCACGTGTCCCTAGTGATTCTTGTATTGGATACTGCGTACTGGCAAAGGGGAAATGTGGGGAGAAGAAGAGAGATATGGGAATAAACATAGTATGCAGATTCACTTAAACACTCAAGGTGAGTGACCTGGGAAAAGTAACTTTTCTGTGCCTTAGCTTTCTCACCTATAAAATAGGAATGACACCTTATGGAGGACCATATTGTGCCTTAGCTTCCTCACCTAATAAAATAGGAATGACACCTTATGGAGGACCAGACAAAGTTGAGGTATAAGAACATCAAGTAAGGCACTTGCAGTGTCTTCTCAGTAAATGATGTGTGCATTCATTTATCAGACAAACATTTATTTAATGTCTAACACTTGAGTTGGCTGCTGTTGAAGGAAGACTGAAGTCAGTGCTCTGACTTAAGTTTGGTCTTTGTGTCAGACTACTACAAAACAAAGTCATGTAGGTAGGAAGGATATTGGACAATTCATTGAGCTAATTCATGGGAAAATACAATATGGGGAAAGGGAACCATGACATTTTGTTTCAAGATCTGACTTTGACATTGCCTGGCTAAAAGACATTCAGCAGGTCCCTCACACTTAATGTGTTTGCTTTCTTATTTATAAAATTGGAGATAGCAAATAGCAATTTTACAGGATCGTTCCAAGGTCTAAATGAGATCTTATGAGGGAAAGTGCACTATAAGCTGTGAATAGTTATAGAAATTCTAGAAGTTATTCAGGCATTATTGTAAGGGTATGAATTTGTTGGTATTTTGACTTATCCATATTCCAAGCAAAGAGAAAGAATATCAGAGTTCCTGAGTTACGGGGTTTTCTTCTATCTTATGTATCACCACATGTGTTTTTTTGAAGCCTATTTTCTCTGGGCACATAAAAAGTTATTTGAGACAAAAATTAAAAAAAAAAAGTAACAATATTGGGATTCAGATTAGCTTTGTGGAGAAAATTGATTACGTAAAAGCAATGTCAGAATCTCTCTTTGCAAGGCTGGTTAATATATGTTGTCCCCTCTAAGACAAGTGAACTACACACTTCTCATTTGAAGACTCCTATCCATAACCAGAGTAAAGTTCACCCAGGCTCGATTTTCTTCCTTTGTCTGCAGTGCACTTGTAGTTGCTCCTAGCCCAAGTCAGAACCAGCACCTTGCCAGAACTCCTTCAGAGAAACTTTGCTAATAAGTTATGCTCAACCGTCAGCTCTCAACTTTCCTTTTATCAAAATGTAGAAGGCAAGGTTAGTGATTGTGTCCACAACCTAAAAGCTCTATTGGGAGGTGGCAAATGTATCTTTCAGATGAAGTGACTTTTCTTCATCCTTCATACTGAAAGTGAGCCTTTCCTTTTCTTGTCTAATTAAACAGAACAGTAGTGATTATTCAACCAAAGGAAATCCAGACCTGTCAAACTCTCCCTTCCTCCCTTTCCTTCAACAGGGATTGTTGTGATTTCTGAAAAAGTATCAGAAGCAGATGTTTGCTGAGCTTGGCTGTGAAGTTAGTTCTTCCAAAGTCTCCTTAGGGAGCTCTTCTGCCTTCAGCACCCTCCATTTGTTCATCAACTCTGTTGGGTCAAGATTTGAGTTGAGTTGTTGCTGAGGCAGGCAGAGAGTGGGATTCTTAAACCTGCCAACAAGGAGGGTAGGACTAGCTCTTGTGTATTATTAAGTCAGGTTAATGGAAGTAATTTTAAATGGAACTTACCTCTTTCCTCTTGATGCTAATGGGCGTCCAAAACTTGGGTGAAGATGCACTAAATACTCAACATTCTAAGGAGCAACATGGGAAGGAGCCACAAGAACTAGGGCCATACATGCCCATCAGTCTTTGTTAAGAACCACAATCTCATCCTTTCCTGCTCTAGGGTTCAGTAAGAGAGGAGAAGAGCAGGAATGAGAAGTGCGAGTAGGAATCTTATGGGAGTGCATAGATCCTTCTTGTATTAAGGACAAATGATGGGAGAAACTAACAGAGTTCTTCAGAGAGCTTGTGGAGGGGGGCACCTGTGAGAAGGGAAACTGGCATCACATTGCCTGGATGAACACGGTGTTGATGCAGGACTTAGACCTGTGCTCTCTGTGCATTTGTAGAAGGGAAGATGAGAATCTGAGTGTTGGAAGGGGGAGAAGAGAAGGACAGTGGAGGAGCTACTGCCTGTGTGCCTCCTGTTTCAATGGTGAGGAAGCATAAGCTTTCTGTAGGCTGCTACCCACCTGGAGAATTGGACTAGATGGTTTGTAATTCTGTGTGTTGCATTTTCTTTGTCCTTAATCATGCATCTCCTAATTCCATTGAAACAAAACAGTGTAACCATATATGGTCCAACTCCACTCCTCAGGAAGAAAAGAAATAGTGAAGAGAAAAAAAATCACCCACACCATGAAGACTCTTGAAGCAAAGCATACTAAATTTAAGAAGGGCTTGCTAATCACCATACTTGGCACTTTCTAATCAACAGCATGTTCTTAACCTTGCCCTTCTTAGAGTGAAGAAAAATCCATGAAGTGACACAGAGCTGTGTCACTTCAGACTTGTCAGAGAACTAATGCTGATTCTGGGATCAGAATTTTTAAGTGCTCAACACCATTGGCATTAAAAGCTTTGAGACTTCGAACTCTGGGACCCTCTTGTCCTTCCCAGTCCTGGGCATGCAGTTGCTTTAATCATTCAGCTGGCTAATGATCCCCTTCCAGCAGGTGTAAATGAGTTTTCACACTCCAACCTGGCTTTTGTCAAAGCTTTAATGTAAGTAGCTAATGAGTGCTATTGCTCTGAGTTTTCTCCTGCGAAAGAAGGGTATGTCTAACTAGTGATATAATGACATGAGCACGCTAATGTTATTCTGTTCGGTGGTGCTGAAGAGCACTGAGAATTTAAGAAAGATGAATCCCTCAAACAAAAGCAGACTAAAAACATATTAAGCAGAGCTGTGCTGACAGCCTAATTCCATTACTTCTACACGATCTTGAATCCACTCAAGCATAGTGAAGATATCTCGGAGGCAAGGGGGAAGGAGGCAAAATCCTCATTAAAAATGCTAGCAGAGCCTGGAGGCAGGTCTAGTACGGGAAATTGACCCAGCTGGTGAAGAGAGGCCAAGTATGTGAAAATTGATCAGACCAAGCATTGTGACTTCAGCATTTTAGGGCACAGCGAAGCTCACTGATTTGACATCGTGCCAAATAGGACTGTAAATGAATAATCTTCCCTAGGATTCTTGATGTTCTTAGTGTTCACCTCTCCCTGAACAATAGGTTTTTATTTTGATGATAAACTCCCAGAGCTTTGGAAAATGCTAAGCCCAAAAAAACAGTTTTATTCTCTCTGCAGTTAACATGTGATATCCATTTCAAATGTGATGGTGTGCATTTTAAACAACACAGGTAGTATTTTTGGAAAGAAACATAAAAAAAAGCTCTGTCACTATTTCCCCTGTGATTGTTATAAATCACTTGCAGTACAAATTGTTAACATCATTCGGCGGCAGGGATGGGATGCTATAGTATTTTCTCTTTTCTTGTTAGGAAGTTAAGCTCCCCATCTGACTTAGAGTTTCCCTGCTATTTTTAAAACATCTCGAGCGTTGGTTTTCTGAAGCAGACAGGATTGTGCTCTGTTCAGTTGTGCACACCTGGCACCCTGCAGTGGCTGGAATAGAGTAGTTACTCACTGGTGTTTAAGTAGGTAGATGAAGATGAATGAATGAACACCCAAAGGAATGAAATGATTGGTTAATCCAAAAGTTAAAGTAGAGAATCATATAAAGTATACATAGTGATGTTGTTTTATTTAAGTCAAAAGGATATGTTTTATTTTCCTGTCCTTTGATATACTGAGTATGGTTACACTCCGTGGAATGCCTTGTTTTCCTTCTTGCACAAAGCACACGAATAATGCCTCTCTTACAATTTCCAATGTTATTGCCTTCAAAGGGGAACAAGACAAAAGCAAAGTAATCTGAGGACAGAATTTCATAACTTCTTCCCCAGATGTTTTAGTTTCTTCCCTATACCTAATTTGGCTGCAATTTTTAAGCTATTGTGTTAGTTTTCTGTTACTACTGCAACAAATGACCACAGACTTAGTGGCTTAATACAGACACTTGTATCTTACAGTTCTGGAGGTCAAAAGTGTGAAATGAGTCTCACTGGACTAAAATCAAGGTGTCAGCAGGGCTGCGTTCCTTTCTTGAGGTTCTAGGACAGACTTCCTTTGTCTTGGCTTTTCCAGCTGCTAGAGGCTGTCTGCATTCTTTGGCCCATGGCCCCCTTCCATAGTCAAAGCCAGCAATGGCCAGTGGACTTCTTTCTCACATCCTGCCATTCTGCCTAAGGTCTCTGCTTTCACTTTAAAGGACTCTTGTTATTATACTGGACCCATCCAGATAATCCAGACCAATCTCCCTATCTCAGGAGCAGCTATTAAATAGGGACTTTAATATCACTTGCAACGTTATGTTACATATTTATCATATAACAATGCAGGTCATGGGAATTAGGGCATGGGAATTTGTGGGGAGTCCACTATTTTGCTACTCTAGTCATTTTAAATTATTCCCAAATGTACAATTTATTTTTAATAGAACAACTTTTTTTTAAGAGATTTTTTTCATTTGAGAGAGAGAAAGAGCAATCACATAAGCAGGGAAGGGGTAGAGAGACAAAAAGACTCCCCACTCAGCAGGGAGCCCAATATAGGACTCTGTCCCAGAACCCTAGGATTGTGACCTGAGCTGAAGGCAGATGCATAACTGACTGAGCCACCCAGGCACCCAAAACAACTTTATTTTCATTTCTTTTTTTTTTTTTTTTTTTTTTAAAGATTTTATTTATTTGACAGAAACACAGCGAGAGAGGGAACACAAGCAGAGGGAATGGTAGCGGGAGAAGCAGGCTTCCTGCTGAGCAAGGAGCCCCATGCGGGTCTCGATCCCAGGACCCTGGGATCATGACCTGAGCTGAAAGGCAGACGCTTAACGACTGAGCCACCCAGGTGCCCCACACTTTATTTTCATGATCAAATTTTATTTATATCAATACAATTAAATATAATAACTAGGACTGCAAATACAACTATTATAGGTTTAAAAACTTAAGTAAAATTGGTTTAGGAAATTGGAGTCTTATCTGGTGTGATGGGGCATTTGTAATTGGTGACCTTATCCAGTATTCTTCCTCACTGATTGATTTGCAGACTTATTTGGGGTACAGTGTATCCAACTCTAGGCAATTAATTGTTTATGCCCATTTACAATCTTGTTCCAAGTTCCATAGCCTTCTTTGAGGCTAACACTGGCCACATGAAGACACAATTTTGGCCAGTGAAACCTAAGGGGAACTCTTGCAGACACTTTTGGAAGATTTTTTGCTTTTCTGCGATAAAAATAAACAAACCCCCAATGTACTTGGTAAGACTCTTACCCCATTTTCCCCTCCTCCTTTTTTTCTTCGACGATAAAGACATGAACATGATAGCTGGAGTTTTGGCAGCCATTTTAGACATGAAGGAAGTGCCAATACAATGTCATGTCTTTGATTCCAGCATATTGAGTTACTGAACTGTAGCTCTCTACCTTTGACTTTTTATAAAATGAGAAAAATAGTTCCTTAGGGTTTTCTGATCTTTGCAAATATATTCTTAGTTGAGTTCATGGATGCAGAAGAATATGGGCACACTAGAAAACTGTCTACTAGCTGTGAGTTTTCAGTATATCAGTCAGTAGATCTTACAGAGAAAATGGAATGCTGAAGTTTATCAGGCAAGGCAGTTAGGTGGAGGTCACTTGAGTGTCACTGAATGTATGTTTACAAAATGTTGTACATCACAATTGCCTTTCATGGCAAGACTTTATGTGGGCAAGACTTTATGTGTATGGCTGGAAAAATGTCGTTTAATCTAGTTAAACCCTAGTATTCAAAACAGAGCAGGAGGTGTGTTTTGGTTAAATGGAGCCTTTGATGAGATTCTGAGTGTTCTAAATAGTGCTGAATAGTAGAGAGGTCATGTCCCTAATCTGATCTCTTTCCACTTCCCCAGCTCTGCATTGAGTGGCCTGGCATTGGCTAAAACCATATATTATCTGCAAAATAACCCATGCTGGTTCACACTTCTGTCTCTTCAAATATATTGTCCTTCTGCCCAAAATGTCCTTCTTCTCTTGACCTTTTAAATACTTTTCACATACACCTTCTCTCTGAAGCCCTTCCTCATCTTGAGATCCAGATTTCCTTAGCTGTCCCCAGGGTGAGCCAGTAAATCACTGTTGAGGTACCTTCTAGTCTGGTTCGTACTTTACCATTACCCTTGCATAAACCTCCTTACATGTGTGTCTCTACTTCCAAAGGATTGGGATCATGTCCGGTTCATCCATCTTTGTAACTCCAGCATCTTAACACAGTTCCTGATATATGGTGGTCCCTCAATATGGTCTTTAACTAAATTAGCCATAATCAAAGCAAACATATTATTTGAAAATTAGCTTTGTGAATGGAATAATTACTAGTTATTAAAAATACCTCCTGTTGTATAAAAACATTTTCTCCCTCCCTCTCTTACTTGTTTAATAGTAAGTAAGTACAGAACACCAGGGCTTCCTGTGAAGTCGGTGCATTGGATTTGAACCCTAGCTGGGCTACTCACAAGTTTAATGTGCTTGGGGAAGTTACTTTTAACTTTATAACCTTAGTTTCCTCACCTCAGAACATGTGTTAGAATGATCTGTTCCCCACGATTATTAAAGGGTATTAAGGTAAGCCATATGTGTATGTGGTACAGTGACAGCCCCACCGTGTGTTAATGATTATTCATGTGTTGTCTTCCTATAAGATACTGAGTTTCACCTTCTTTCTTGTCCTAGGAACTATCCCACATTTACTTTACTTTTTTTTTTTTTTTTTTTGTTCCACAGTTTTTGGTGGTGCTTAAGGAGCCTTAAGTAAACCTACATACACTCTTTGTGAGTCTCAGGATTTGGTCAAGATCACATAGCAAGTGACTATGAAAACAGTAGTAGTGATGAAGGATAGTTGGAAGGCAGGCAGGCAGGCAGGGACAAGGGGCCCTGCCCTAAGAAGAAACCACCCTTAAAAGGATTTTACACCACCATGAAAGGAGCCCAGCATCCTTTCTCATGTGACAGATAACAGAAAAGCTGATGGAATGACAGGTGCAGGGAGGGTCAATCAGATTGACAGTCTGCCAAGAAGCCCATAAAAATCCCTGGACTTAGAAACCCCAGTGGCAAGCCTCTCTGGTCCCCTCCCTCCTCAGAAGCTTTGTGCTATCACTTTGCTATGGTTCAGTAAACCTTCCCATCACTGTGTCTGGTCTACCTCTTCATTCTTTGAAGCAGTGTGACCAAGAACTGCAGGCACCGCAGGAGAAAAAAAAATCCTGTAACAGTATCAATTAGCCAACATTTTCTATCAGTCTGGGACCTAGCTTATAGGATTATGTGGATTATATCACTTATTCTCATTTAAAGATAGAGAAAATGGGCTCAGAGCAATTTCATTTGCCTAGTGTTAGTTACAGAGCACAGGGGGATGGGGTTGAGCTGAGAACCCAGGACTCTGGGCTCAGGTGGGAGTCCTTTCTCAGGGCGACAGCCCTGTCCCTCATTCTTGCTAACATCACATTCTGCTCCTTTGGAACTATGTCATTCATTCTTTACAACTCATAGTTCAGCGTGAGACTCATCACACATGCTAAACAAATACATGGTGATCTATTGATCAGCTAATGCCTCTGCATCACTTGAAGGCTTTTATTGATACCTCATTTAACACTATTTATGTTTCTCATAGGGGCTGTGAAATTTGTGGAACATTTAGAAACAACATAAATTCAGTAAATTGGACATTAGATAGAATGAAATAAAGCATTTAAAATGATATTAAAAAAGCCCTCCATGGGAAAATATTATTTAAAATATTTTTTTCCAGTGAAAATTAAACCCCAGGATTTAAAATTGTATAATGTAATATCAGAACTAACTTAAACTACACTGTCATGTTAAGAGTTCTTGTTTCTGGGTGATGGGTATAATAACTATTCTTTTTTGTTGTTGTTTTCCATAAATAAAAACTGGTATGTATGTATGTATGTAT
>JAQQSY010001392.1:0-14420 GCA_028646535.1 Procyon lotor | reverse complement strand
GTGTTTCTCTCTGTCGAATAAATAAAATCTTTAAAAAAAAAAAAAAAAGAAGTGACACAAAACAGCAACCTAACACACAGTGATTGTCCCTCAAAGCTGGTATGTGTATGATTTCTCCTAGGGCAATACAACAGCAAGGAACATTCTAATTATTTCAAAAAGGGTAGCACTCACTGACTTACTTCCTCTTTTCTTCCTACCACTTATTTGGGTACAGGTAGTGCCGTAACTCAGTGTTCACCCTATAAGCAGTCCCTCTTGTCAACTGTTTTCTAGATTTTTCCATGTAAATGTGATTTACAGAAACATTAAGCCATGAACATTTTCAAATGTACACACAAGTAGAGGAAATGATCTAGTGAATTCCTATGTCCATTACATAAGTAAGCCTTGGCAATTATTAACATTTTGTCAATGTCATTCAAAGATCATCGCAGAAGTGTATTTGTCTTTCAAAACCAGGGCACTCGACCCAGCCTAAGGGTCTCTCACCTCTTGTCAGCTCTGTGCCCAAGGAGAAAACAAGAATCCTTTTACCTTTTTGTCTAAACCTCTTCCTGCTTTCAAAGGCTTACACTTTCCTGAGACTATTCTCAAAAAATCCATGCCTCGATTCTAGGCTTTTTTTTCCCTACCTTTTGTCTGTGTCCTTTGCAAACACAATTTTGTGTGAGAGCTCAGTGTTTGGGACTTCTGTTTCTCACAAGCTTAACTATAATTGTGCAGTTAGAACGGTATTTTTGAGAGCGTCCTGAACTTTCTCTCCAGAGGGCAAGACTATTATCGTTATCGTTTCCTGCTCTCACAAATCTGGCTTTTCTAAAACTATGTATTCATTTTCTTGGCCTGGCCTTGACTTCTAACCCAGCTCGAACACAGATACACTGCTTCTTACCAAATTGCTGTGACTGGCACTTCACCATTCTGGTTAGCTTTAGATCCAGAGTGGCAGGAACCCATAATCGCTTCTCTCCTCTGGAATGTGAAACGGACTTGTCAAAATGTTTGCTGTCACACTGCTGTCAATGTGGCAAGGGTCTAGCAGAAGTTCAGGTAATTAAGTTTTACAAGAACATTGTATCTTGCCTATAACTGAAATTCCCATTACATGCCCTCTTTTGGGCCAAATGATGTGACATCACCTATTTCTCCTTCCCCCTTTTTAAAAAAGATTTATTTTATTTATTTGAGACAGAGAGAGAGAGAGCATGAGAGGGAAGAGGTGAGAGGGAGAGGCTGGGAGCCCGACGTGGGACTCGATCCTAGGACTCCAGGATCATGACCTGAGCCGAAGGCAGTTGCTTAACCAACTGAGCCCCCAGGCGCCCCTATTTCTCCTTTTTTGTCCTCAGACATTACCCTCTAAGGCATCTGTGATCCCAGCCACGAAGACGTCCACAGAGTGTCAGTCCCTCTTACTACTACCAGTTGTCCTAACCACTCTAGTGCCTCGCTCCACACACAAAGCCCTTTCACATACATGACCTCAATCCGATTCTCACGGCAAGCAAGCAGGTGTGTCTTATTACTTCCCTCTTCGCTCACAGGGCCCCTAGTGGAGTCTCGAGTAGCATCTCATTGAGACCCAGGGAGGGCTTAATGGATTTGTCAGTCTCCAGTTTACTTCACTGTGCCCGAGCCTTTAAGTACTCTTTCTAACTCACCTCCCCCTGACTTTCTCACTTGAATCCCTGAGCGCCCTGCCCCTTCCCACCCCACTCTAATTCTCTTTTCTGTGTTATCCGAGCTGTTCTTCAGAGTGCTGCTTAGGATGGTCTGGATACCTTTTCTTCTCCCCTTGGTGTCACTTAGAGCTTTTGGGGCCGTTAACTTGCTTGGGGAAAATATTTTGTTCCTCATGTTCATAAAATGGAATCTTTTCTCAATTGAACGATCATTATTCTTAGTTCTTAAACAAAATCGGGGGGGGGGGGGGGGGCGGGGAGCACTGGATTCTTTTCCAAAGGTTCTACCTTCAAAAGGAAGAAGTGACAAGAACACCATTGGTCCTTGTTTGCTGCAGAAGATTCCACGGTCCCAGCCAATCCTGATGGTGTCCCTCAGTCTTCCACGGGGCAGCCCCGAGGACTACTCCTCACTGGGCTGGTGCCCGGCAGCAGGGTCACCTCGTTCTATACGCGTGTCCTAAGAATACGCAGAACGCCTGCCAATGAGCTACTGAATTAGCGTGCGGCCTCTATGCCCCCTGAGTGTGCCATCAACCAGCTCTGCCAACTCTTTTTCCTCAGAGAGGCTGGTGCCTCGGGTTCCTCGAGACTCGGCACTTCTCCTGAAGGTCTAGTTTACACACATGTATTTGCATGTGACTGTGTGCTAGCGGCTGGAGGTCTGTGTGTGTGTGTGTGTGTGTATAGGGATGCCCCAAAGAGACAGTGCGCCTGCTCTCTTAAGCTTAGGGTCTAACTGTGGGCACAGGTATGAAGCAAGGAAAAACCTGTGAGAAGCACCATGATGGAAACTAATACGGTTCTCTGGGAGAGAACAAGGGAAGACCATTTAGTTTGGGGGGTTCTGGGATGTGGTCTTGGAAGAAGTGACACTGGGCCAAGACCTGAAGGATGAGTGTGGTCTAATTAAAAAAGATATATATATGTTTGGTCTTTGTCCTGACCTCCTGCTTCAGAACTCCAAATATATATATATATATTTTTTTAAGATTTTATTTCTTCATTTGACAGAAAGAAAGACAGAGTACAAGTAGGCAGATAGGCAGGCAGAGGGAGAGGGAGAAGCAGGCTCCCCGCTGAGCAGGGAGCTAGATGTGGGGCTCAATCCCAGGACCCAGGGATCATGACCTGAGCCAAAGGCAGATGCTTAACCAACTGAGCCACCCAGGCACCCTGAGCTCCTAATATTCTTAAAATTTCATGAGTGATAGGAGTGTCCCCTTCTCTAGATTTTTACACAGATGTTCACAACAGCTCTACTTATAAGAGCCAAAAACTGGAAATAGTCCAAATGTCCATCTCCATCAAGAAGTGAAGAAATAAACGGCAGCTGATCTTTACATAGAATATCACTCAGTATTAAAAAGGATTGAGCTATTTTAAAATTTGATTTAAAAATCTCTAATAGTTTGTATTGTACAAAGTAATTTTATATAAAGAAAAGTATAGTTTGAAAATGACAGGGTCTCTGAGTCTGAATTTTTTTTTAAATGACAGATTTACTGAGATGCAATACAGGAGTGTCCTTTGTGTGCTAATGAATGACTCATGGGAGGGAGGGGCCCAAGTAGCTCTTCGGGATGGAGGCTGGGCACCAGAAAAACCAATCACAGGCTTATAGAGTTAGACCGGTAGGCACCCTGCCCCATCCCCACAACCTGAGGGGTGGGGAGAGGGCTGGAGACAGAGTTAGTCACCCTGATGTAATGAGACCTCGAAAGAAATAAGGAACCAAGAGAACTGAGGGAGCATCTGGGTTGGTGAACACATCCATGTGCTGGGAGCGTGGCACGAGGGGAAAGAAAGGGCGTCGAAGCTCTGTGCTCTCCACCCACCCATCACGCCCTGCCTCCTGCATCCCTTCCATTTGGCTCTTCCCAAGTTATGTTCTTTATAATAAAACTGTAATTTTAAGTACTGTGCTCTTCTGAGTTCTGTGAGTCATTCTGGCAAACTCTCAAATCTGAGGAGGGTCATGGGAGCCCTCAAATTTGTAGTTGGCCAGGCAGAAGCATGGCTAGCCTGGGGACCCGCTGGTGGTTCACATCTGAAGTGGTGGGGCAGCCATATTGGATGGAGCCCTTACCCTGTGGGATCTGTGCCAACTCCAGGTAGCATCAGAACTAAACCAAACTGGAAGACAACCCGTTGGTGTCAGAGAACTGGATGTTGTTTGGGAAAGCCAAGCAATGAGTAGAAGTATACAGATGAAGAAGGGTGGGGAGCAGAAAGAAGGAGCATTTTCCAGAAAAAAAGGATAAGTGTGTGGAAATGGGAAAGGGCTTGGTGCTTTTGAGAAGATGGCCCATGCGGTGGGAAAGCAGGGGGGTAGCATAAGATGAATACGGAAGAGTGAGCAAAGGTCAGTTCACTTTGGTTTTTATTTTAGATACAGAGAAAAGCCACTGAGTATGAGCTAAGGGAATAGTTGCAGATGAGCTCATTTTCAAGGTCTCTCCTGGACCTTCTGTGAATGGTAGAGGGGCTCTGACTGCTGCACGGGAGAGAAGTGACTTGGAAGGGTCAGGGTGACGCCGCGGTCAGTAATGTGGGGAAGCCTGGTGGGGAAGGACTGAAGAAGTCTTTTTGCTTCTCTGCGTGTTGTGCTGCACATGGAACGGCAGAGTTTAACTGGGAACACAGAGTGAGAAGATGGCCAGGGTTGAGCCAGGAAGAACGTCAACAGCGAGAGGCTGACCAGGAAAGTTCAACAGAGGAGTGGTCTTGGGGCAGTCTGGGGTCAGAGAAGGCCAGAAGAGGGTCAGTGATGGGTGGTCAGTTGTGTGATACTGTTGAGAATCCAAAAAATAGTGAAAAGTATCTTTTGGATCTGGCAATAGAGATGTTCTTGCTGCACTCCACACATACAAAAATTTAGGTGGGGTGTGGGGATGGAAGTCAGATTAGAGAGGGCCGAAAACCAAAAAGATCTCCAGCACCAGAATTTTTAGGGTCGTGAAAATACCCTGTATGATATTAGGATGTTGGATTCATGTCACTGTATATTTGTCCAAAACCACAGAATGTACAGCACCAAGAGTGAACCCTAAGCTCAACTATGGACTTTGGATGATAATGATGTGTCAATGTAGGTTCATCCTTCATAGAAAATGTACAATTCTGGAGGGCGATGTTGATAACAGGGTAAGGCTGTGCATGTGTGAGAGCAGGGGCTGTAGGGGAAATCTCTGTACCTTCCTCTCGATTTTGTTGTAAACCTAAAATTGCCTTAAACAAAGCTCTCTAAAAATGTAAACAAACTAACAAACCAAATCAAATCACACCAAACGCGCTCCAAGCCCACAGCCAGTGGACACAAGGAGGGAAGGAAACAGCCAGGGTGATCGAGGGCAGCCACATTCAGAGTGGCCGCACACCAGACGGCTTCTTCCCCCTTCTCTGTGCTGAGCAATGGGAGACAGCAGCGAAGGCCGTGAGCCCTGGGCCTGGGGCCGGGGAGGCCGGACAGGATGGCGGCTCTGTGGCTCAGAAGACAAACAGTCCGGCCCACCCAGCAGCACGTTCTGCCCCCTCCCCATACTCACTGGAGGCTGGGACACACAGAAACAGCGTCCACACGGCACTCTTCAAACCAACGCTGTGAAAGAGTGGTATCAAGCAGCCACAACAAAACCCAAGCATCCAAGAAGAGTCAGTAATAAGAGCACAAAATAAGACTTCAAAATAAAAAAAAATAATAAAATAAAATAAATATTATTAATCTCAAAAAGGAATATGAGAGGAAACTGCATTCATAAAATGGACACAAGTTATAAGGAAAAATACATGAGCAGTAAGATGCGAATGTTAAAATAAAAAAAAAATACTTATCAGATGGGCTCAACAAAGGAAACAGACCCGACTTTGGATTAAATTAATAAGCTGGAAAATAGTGCCGCGGGGCTCCCCTAGAACACAGAACAAAAGGAAAATGAAAGACTACCTGGGTTCAGTTAAGAAATACAAAGGACAGATCCAGAATCTCCTTCATCTCCTCCTTAATCGAACAGAGAATTCCAGAATCCCAGCAAAAGAACAGAAGGAGATGGAATGAGCAGAGAGACAGGAGACAACGTTGCAAAGCTCTAGACTCTAGTCTTTAGACTGAAACCGCCCCCGGGATCAAATTCCTTCTTAGGTCCTTCCTGAATTCCTCTCAAGGTCTACACAACAACAACATCCAACAGGGGGAAGCCGTGGGACCCATGAGATGGTACGAGGAAAAAAACGGTAAAGCTTCTAAAAATTGTTCCTATATAATGCAAAAGAATTACAATCTAGAATTGTGGGGCTCCCTTAGAGAATGAAAGCAGCCAGCTCTTGGAGGAAGTGGAATCGTGAAGCTGCCGGGCACTGGGGCCATGGTCCCATCTCCTTGGCGGTGACATGATCTTCTCCCCCATCTGACCTTCCACCTTGTATTAGATGGATGTAATATGGCCCTAGGCCTTGAATTCACACAACTGTCAGCTAACTCCAGGTTTCTCGATGCCAAATGAACTAAGAATCACGAAAGAGGGGGCGCCTGGATGGCTCAGTTAAGTGTCTGCCTTCGGCTCAGATCATGATCTCAGGGTCCTGGGATCAAGCCCCGTGTCGGGCTCCCTGCTCAGAGGGGAGTCTATTTCTCCTTCTCACTCTTCCTCTGTGTTCTCTCTCTCTTAAATAAGTAAGTAAGTAAGTAAATCTTTAAAGAAAAAAAATCACTAGAGAGCCTTTAAAATATCACAAGAAGCAGGTTCCATAGGGGACCAATGAAATGGGCATCTCTGGGCCATGGAGCCTGGGCTGCTCCTGTTTCTTTTTAAGCTACCCAGGGAGTTCTGTGTTCCAGCCAGGGCTGCAAGACAGGAGGTAACTGTTTCAGGCTTTCAAACCCAATTTAAAACTTGTAGAACGGGCTTCTAACTGGCCCTGGTCATCTTTGCATGTCAAATTGTAGGTTCATCTGTGTCTGAGCTGCTCAAGCTCCAGACTGCTGAGTAATTGCATTAAAGGGTGATTAAGGGCTATAATAAGAACATGAGTAGGGCAGAGTCCCAAAAGGAATGGACTTTGGAGTGAATGTGTCAGGAGAAGACTTCATGGAGGAAGCAGTTGGGTTGGGTTCGGAAGGAGTAAGATCATGACAGGTGTGTGGTACTGGGTAAGTACCTTTGAGGCAAACGCAGAGGAGAACCAGGTTAAGTCCAGCACCCCTCTAGGCCCTGCAGCTCCCGTGGTCAACAAGGAAGGAAACGATGGCTGTCTTGGAGGAGCTCATCATCTGGTGGGAGTCACAGGGCCAAGGTTCACGGAACACTGAATCCGCGAGAGTACAGAATGATGCTTTGGGCCCACTCTGGGAGGAGCACGGAAGGTGGCTCATGTCAGTGACTCCTGGCTGCCCAGCACTAAGCAGAATATAAACCTGCTGGAGGGGTGGGGAGAGATCTTGGAATTGTAATTTTTTCTGTGGTAACATCAGAGAGGGCAGATTCCCTTTGGAATCTATACTTCTATGGAATGAAGAGATTTTCTTGTGAATGGGAAGTAATTTCGGCAGAGTTCCAGCGCTCCACGTTGCAGGCACTGCCTCATTTGGGACAGAGGCTCTCAGGTGCCCACTCAGCTCCAACAAGCTATGCTGAGCATTCTCTGAAGAAGGGAATGACATAGTGAGTTCCTAGTCTTAGTGGACGGTGTGGCCTTGGAGTTGAAGTAATTAATATCTTGACCTAATTCGCTGACAAGTTTCTGAAGGCTATAGTAAAGCTATACCCAAAGAGATTCCAGATGGACATAGGAACACCTAACCATGAAAAGACAACGCGTAAAATACCCATGAAGAAAATGGGGGGGGACTGAGAGACCTGCTTGGTGGAAAATACCATAAATGGGGGTCTGAGACAAATAGGTGAACACACACCCCCGTTGATACTTGCAAAATAAAACAAAATCCTAAATTTCAGCAAGAAAAAGGCAAGTATCCCGAGAGATATCAACAAAGGATAGGGACTGATAATTCAAAACAAGAACTGTAAGACATCATTAAATATCAGTCCTTACAAAAGAAATCCAAATTTAAGAGACCAGTGATACCTCCCAGACTGACGAAATTAAAAATAATGACAATTTCTGGTGTTGCTGAGAACTAGTAAGAGAAACAGGCAGAAACAGTAAGAGAAATTATATTCCTGCTGTAGGAGTACAAATTCATGCAACTGTTCTGAGAGGCCACAGCGGTGTTTTTGCATTTAAGTCTAAAGGCATATGTAACAAAAACTGAGGACAACCTAAGAGTCAGTCAAAAGAGGAATGGTTAAATAAAACAGGGAACTCGTACTATGAAAAGAGCTGTTTGAAAAGGAAGTGAATCTGCACATGGGAGAAGTTAAGCACAGGACACCGAGTGAAAAAACAAGTTCTAGAACAACATGTGAGGAGGGAACCCATTTTATAAACCAAAGAATCAGAAAAACCACAACTTGCGCGTGTGGTGTATATACACAGAGAAAAAACTGTGGAAATACAAACATCAAAGTATTCACAGTGGTAATTTCTAAAGAGTAGGATTAGGGGAAGTTTGAGTTTTAGTTTTTATGTTGTCTGAAGTTTTGCTATGAACATAAAACAACTTGTGGTACTTTATAATAAGAGAATTATCTTTATGCTGATTTTCTACCCTAAAAAGTCTGAATGAGGACTTACTATTTTGTTTTCAAACACTTGGGATTAGTTTAGCATTATTTTATATCTGTTTATGTTGCCCCTACAAAATTTTCCCTTTATCTAGGTCATTGCTGTTCTAAAGAAATGTAATGTTAGCCACGTATGTAATTTTAAAAGTTCTAGTAGCCACATTAAAAAAAAAAAAAAAGGTGAAATTAATTTTAATAAAATAAGTTTTATTGAACCCAAGATTGCCAAAACGTTTGTGAACATGTGACCAATATAAAAATTGAGATATCTTACGTTCTAATATTCTACTAAGTCTTCAAAATCCAGTGTGTATTTTATACTAATAAACGCATCTCAATGTGAACACTAAATTTTTATCAGAAAATAACTGATCCGTATTTAAATTTCATAAAATTCACATTTGAAAAAGCAGATTCACATATGCAGGTTGTTCTAAACTCACAAGTTCTCTGGTAGCTGAATCAAGTAGTTTTTGAATTTATATTTAAATGAAATATACTTAAATCAGTTTTAAATTATATTTTCATTATTTTCATTTTATTTAATTAAATAAAATAATAACAAATTTTATTATTAAAATTAATAAAATTATTTAAAATTAATTTATTAAAATTATTAAAAATTAAATTAGATAAAATTAAAAACTCAGTTTCTCAGCCACACTAGCTACATTTCAAGTGCTCACGAGCTACATGTGACTAGTGGCTATTAAGTCTATATTGATCTCCTAGCTTCTTGTTTATAATTGTCTACTGTTTAATTCTATTTAGTTTTTCATCACTTCAAAAAATCTGACTTTAAAACTTTATCTGTTTCCTTGGTTATGTACATGTTCCACTGGTTAATGTGATTTTGTGCCAATGGCACTGATCACTGTAGCTTGACAAAGTGTTTACTATGGGGGGGCAGCAGACTGTCCCCCGACCTTCTCCATTTTTTCTTGATCTTGTTATGCTGTAATTTTGAATAATTTTATTGAGTAAAGTAATGGAAACATGTATATTTCATTTTTTGTAAGTGAAGTATAGAAATGTAATTGATATTTCCCCCCCCAGAAATACTGAATGCTTTTATCAGATTTTCTCTCTCTCCAAGACTGGAGGATGCAACAGTTACTTCTTGGTGGAGATGTCATCATCACCCAGAGACTAAAGGCTACAGATCACGGCAGGCAGAAGTGGGCCCATCAGGATGTGGCTGAATCTCGACGTGAGGTCATCTGCTCCCCAGCATCACTCAGGAAGGGATTTCTTTCAAGGTCGAAAGGGGAGGGCACGTAATGGCTCACTGTGAGAAATACAACTAATGATGTAGTTTTCATGCCAGCATCTGCCTTTACCAATAAGCTGCAAAACATGTGTGTCTCTGAATGACATAGAACTAATTTTTTAATATTGCCCTTGTGTCTAGCAACTTTGCTGAATTCATCAATCAATTCTAATATTTTTTTCTGCAGATTCTTTTGAATTCCTTTAAACACAATCACATTGTAAGTGTGATGATTTTTTTCTTTTCTAATTCTTATGTATTTTATTTTTCTTGTCTTACTGTATTGGCTAGAACCTTTGTCACAATGTTGAAGTGACTGAATCTTTTTTTTTTTTTTTAAGTATGCTCCATGCCCCACGTGGGGCTCCAAGTCACGACCTTGAGATCAAGAGTCACACGCTCCACTGACTGAGCCAGCCAGGTGCCCCTATAGAATCTGTCTCATTTCCAAACTCAATTTTACCATTATGCATGTGGTTTGCTGTTGGCTTTATATATTGGTCCTTTATCAGATTTAAAGAAGTTTCTTTCTATTCTGAGTTTCCTAGGAGTTTTTTTTAATGAATGAGATATCAAATTTTATCAAATGATTTTCTTCACTGGTTAAGGTGATATTGTTCTCTTCTCTTATTATGCAATTAATGTTAATTACACAGATCAATTTTCTGATGCTAAATCAACTTTGCAATTCCTGGAATGAACCCAACTGGGTCATGATATCGTTGCCTTTTTATATTACTGGTGGATTTTCGCTTCCTCATTCATGAGTAAGACTGACTTGTAAATTCCTTTCTCATAATATTCTTGTCAGGTTGTACTAAGTTCATAAAATGAGTTGGGATGTATTTCTTCTTTTTCTGTCCTCTAGAAGATGTGGTTACTAATAATATTATTTCTTTCTTAAAACGTTATAAGTTACCAATGAAGCCACCTGGGCCTAGAGTTCTCTTTGCGGGAAAATTTTAAGTTATGTATTGTTTTTAAACAGATATAGGCCTTTTAAATATTCACATTCTTATTCTGTATCAGTTTCAGTAAGTAGTATATATTCTTTGTTTTTCTAATTGTCCATTCCAACTGTTCCATTTTCAAGTTTATTTGCAGAAAATTGCTCACAAAATACTCTTATGGAGGAAAAAGTTGTCCTGCAGGATTTGGAGTAATACCTCCTTTTACATTTCTGGTGTTTTTTACACCTTCTCTCTTTTCTCCTTGGTCAATCTTGCCAGGGCTTATCAACAATACTCTTATTCTTTTCGAAGATCCAACTTTGTGGTTCTTTTGACTCGCTCTCCTGTACTTCTTCCCCCTATATGACTAATTTCTCTCTATATTGCTTCCTTCTACTTTCTTTAGATGTGTTTGGTAGTTCTTTTTTCTGACTTATTGAGAAAGGTGTTTGTTTGTTTTTCTCTTCCAATTTTGCTTTTATAAAACAGTGATCCTTGACCTTAGCTGTCATGTCACAGTCACCTGCGGAGCTTTCAAATGCTTGAGTCCCCTCTGCAGAGATTCTGATGTGACTGGTCTGGATGTGGCATGGGCATCAAAAGCTTTCCAAGTGATTCTACTGTGCAGCTATAGTTGAGAACCACAGATTTAAAGCAATACATTCAAATCGTTTTAAAAGTTCTGTAGTGATATTACGCAAATTTTTTAAATGGGCAAATCCAACGTATGGTCTTAGAAGTCAGGTAAATGGTTACTTTGGGGAAAGATGGGGCTTGTAATTGATGAAACACAGGGGAGCTTCTAAAGTGCATGTTCAATTTGTGATAACTCATTGAGCTAGACACTTATTTTATAAGTGTTTCTGTAATTTTATAGTAAACTTTAATGTAATTTTTTGAAGAGAGAAACAGATCTCATACAAGGAGTGGGAATTATAATGCCAATTGCCTTCCTAATATTAATATTAGAAACTAGAAGAAACTGCATAATGCCTTCTCAATTCTAATGGAAAATGATTTCCAACCAAAAATTCTATATGCAACTTTTTGATCTAATGGGAGGGTAAAAATTAAAACATTTTCAGACAGTGAAGGTTGCAGAAAAGTTACCTTCCCTGCCCCTTTTCTCAAAAACCTCCTAGAGGATGTGCCCCACTTAAAAAGAGGAAATAAACAGGGAGATGAGGACATGAGATCTTATATTTAAGATCTTATATTTCAATATAAAAGGAAGGCAAGAAAAATTCCCAAGATGACAATCCTGCAGCAGGCCTGAAAAATAGTGCACCTGGGAGCGGCAGGCAGGAGGGTTTTAGACGCAGACATCTCCAAGAGAAACTAAAACCAGGGGAGTGGCTGCTTGTGTTTGACCACAGACAGATTTTTTTCAGTTCTGTCAGAGTACAGGGAAAAATCAGGGACAGCCTCTTAGAAAACCAAGCAATTAAAAAAACCCCCCAAAATTAGAGTAAGAAAAGAGTGACTACTCCAAGCCAAAAAATGGGGAAGTAAATCACAGTTCAGCTCAGCTGCGAATGGGGTTTTACAGTTATAACAACATAAACAGGGAGCACTGGGTTAGGCAAGCACCGTGATGTAACCACATGACATGAGGGGGAGGGAAAGGGATTTTGTTTGCGCTTGTGGTGTGGGGAGTTGTGGGTGAGGTTACAGGAGATAATAAATCCTCATCTATAAGTGGGACATCCAAAGAGAAACTGAACTGAAAAATCAAGAAATAGTGTAAGCACAAAGAAGTGAAAAATAGCTACAACAATTTAAACTCGGGAGAAGTGAAAAGAAGCAAAGGTGTGGGGCGGGATGTTGCTACTTTCTCTCGTGAGCACCGGAGCGCGTGCCTTTTTCAGTTATGTGTCTAGAGTATTTTCATAAGAATAAAATGAAGCTTGAAAAAAGTATAAAGACAAAAAACCAAACCAAAAAAAGAGAAAAAAGTATAAAAACAAAAGAATGCCAAGAGCCTAATAAGTCACTTTAAGCTTTCAAACTCTGGATAATCACCGGGATCATCCCTGCCCAAAAAGAAGTGTATCTGTAGCACATATCAGTAATCATTATTAATTATTATTTCAACCCCGAATTCTCCCCATATCAAGAGCCATATTAGCTACATGTTAGGATTGAGTACATGAAAAACGCCCTCCCAAAGCCAGAACGTACAAAGCAAAATGTTTTCATTTATCAGGTTAGGATGGATTTACATGATTGCGACTGCCTCGTAACTTTTCAGAAAGGTCTGTCAAGTTAGTTTGATCTGTTGGGCCAACACACGATTACTTGATCATCATCTAGGAGTTGATAATTAATGGGACCGAGTACCTGAATCAAAAGAGAAGGTATGGTTTGCAGAAGTGAAATTACCTGAAGAAAGTCACGAAGAACTGTACCAGGTCCATAAAATTGCTGTGCTGGGAGAAGGCGATCTGTGAGGGAGAAACAGGTAGCAAGTGAGGAGGGAGGCTACACAGGGGCACCGGCAAACGCGGCCTTCTCAGTTCAAGAGACACACTTGAAATGTTCAAGGAGAGATTAATGAAATTGTTTTTCTTGAGGGAAAGTGGCTCATCCCTTTAGTTTCTTTTCTGGCTTAACCGCCAACCCAAATGTAATATTCTGAGGCTTCCACACAAACTCCTAGCACATACCCACCCCTTCGTTCTTGACAGAACGGTTCTTGACAGAAAGTTCTTTTAGTATGACCTTGAAGACTTACTCGATGGCCAACGTGAAAACCCCAATGCCAGGCAAGCCAGCTGGCTTGCCACCTCCTTGGGCCTCGGCCTGGACAAAATGCTCTTCCTGTCTGCTTCAGGTTGGAGTTCCTGGACCTACCCTGAGGTGGGGAGCCTTGTCTGTGCCCTTCATACCTTTGATACTTACGTGCTCAGTGAATACTCACTTCAGGATAGGGTCTTTTTAAATTTTTTAAACCATATCTCAAATTTTACTACATTGAATACCATCTGACAATGTAACACCAGTTGGAACCTAAGTAATTTTATCACACGGTTAACAGTTTTTATACCAAGAATATAAAAAAATCCCTTATGTAGTTCATCTAAGATACCACTGACTGAAACAGACATTATTTTGTATATTATCAAGAAAAAACACTGCCCATTATACTAGGACAAAATACTTTAAAAACCACTGACTGTAAGAGGCATCATGATTTCAGAGATATCAGAACATGAAAAAAATGAACACAGCAGGATTTATTACTAAGTATGATAACTGTGTCCTTATTCTTGTTATCCGTCAGACTCATAGTACTTGCCGGATGTTATGGCATATTCCCTGCTATTGTAAAGGGAACATAGCCCTCCTTGGAGAGACAACAGTACCGTAAGTAAAGCGATTATTGAGTAAGGTGATAATTGTTCCAGTACAATGAGGATGACAAAAATCAGAGAAGTAAATGATTAGCAGCTTCTTTTTCTAGTCTCACCCAACTCCCTATCTTTGTCAGACAGCAGCTCCGTCCTATGATAATGCAAGAAAGTGCTAGACCCGGGCCCCAGCACTGGGACAATTCAATGCTTCGTGTTATTTTTATGGCCAGACTCAAAGAGGCAGAAGAGGTTTCCAAGTGTTTGCCTTTTTTGATGGTCTTATTTTCTTTTTAACATTCCATAAATAAAGTCCCAATGCTACCTATTCAGGCCATAGGACATTATGGGGCATAGAACTTGCACTTTTTGTGTCTCTCTAGCAACCACTTATAATCGGAAATACAAAGATACATAGACTTTATGCCATACATAAGGAGAAACCCACATTCTTTGCTTTTCCTTAATTTTTTTTTTTTTTT
>JAQQSY010001391.1:0-14421 GCA_028646535.1 Procyon lotor | reverse complement strand
TCTGAGAGCCTTCCTTTAGCTCCTATCTACAGAAGACATGAGCAAAACCGTAAATACCTCCCACGGCTGAGCCGTGTGTGGACCGTGGTGGCTTCCCCACCGCTGTCGCCACGTGGGAGGACCGCAGCCAGCCAGCCCCTCGCTGCAAACAGCAGTGGCTGGGCCCAGCCCCACCTCCCGACAGCGGGACGGTGCCCACGGTGGAGCCCAGGGTGACCGGCTCCCAAAGAGGGGCGAGCTCCCGGCTCACACCGCAGACCGGGGTCCGGGGAGCACAGCCTCCCTCCAGGTGGCAGGGGCAGCTGAGCCTCTGTGGACAGGACCCCGAGAGGGGGGCGACCGCAGCCGCCGAAAGTGCCTGTGAGCGAAGCAGGAGCCCTGGGCCCCCAGAAACAGCGGCCTCGGGGCTGAAAGGGTAACGGAGACACGAGCACTGCAGCTCTGCTGGACGTGTTAGACTCCAGCCCAGGACTGGCCAAGACTCCAGAAAGGCCAGGCCTCAGGACCATGCCAAGACTGAGCCCTGCTCTGATCTGCCCTGCCCAAATCTCAAACCCGAGAAAATCCACACTGGCGCACGGTGTAGGTCGAGTCCACCAGGACCTACAACTTGAATGCTCCTGCCTTCAAGGTGATCAGCTAGACATGAACTGCCTGCTAGAACAAAAATCAACACTCTTCGCAGGAACATAGCAGAACCCAGAATCCAGGGCCGCTCCAGAGCTTCACTCGCAATGTGCAGATGTAACACACAAACCAAGAGGTCTACCAAGAAACAGGAAAATAGGACCTGTAATCGAGGAGAAAAAAATTTAAAAACCCAGATAAAAGAAACCCACTCCAAGTGGCTCGGATGTGGGATTTATCAAAGATAAACACAACTGTTATGAGTGTGTGTGAAGGGGCGCCTGGGGGACTCAGTGGTTAGGCGTCTGCCTTCCGCTCGGGTCAGATCCCGGGATCCTGGGGTCGAGCCCCGCATCGGGCTCTCTGCTCCACGGGAAGCCTGCTTCTCCCTCTCCTGCTCCCCCTGCTTGTGTTCCCGCTTTCACTGTGTCTCTCTCTCTGCCAAATAATAAGATCTTTTAAAAAATAAGTATAATAACTGAAAAAAAAAAAAAAAAGTTCACTGGATTGGAGATGGCAGATGAATCCGTGGACCTGAAGACATCACTAGACGTGATCCTCTCTAGAGAATGGGGCAGATGCCATGCAGTGTCAACACCCTTGTTTAATGTCTCGGAGCCCCTGACACTTCGCAGCAGGTGCAGCCGGCGTCCAGAACGGCCTCTCAGGCAGGGTCCATCCACAGCAGCCCCCGTGGGCAGTGAGCTCCTGGCTGGGGTGGGGAATGGGCTGTGTGTGCTGGGCCCTGCACCCCTGGACAGAAGGCCGGGGGCGGGCAAGAGTAAGGAGCACGGGGGTGGGCAGCTATCCGGAAACAGGGCCGAGCACCCCCCTCCTGCAGGACTGACTGAGGGCCACTTGGGTGTTTCAATAAGCTCCAGATGGTGGCTCCTCCCGGCCTTCGTCTCTCGCAGGCTCCCTCTGCTACTCCCTGAGCTGCAGGCCGCTCTGGGGGGCTGCTAAAGGGGTCTCCAGGGGACGCAGTGGGCTTGGAGACAAGCCTGTCTATAGCCCCCAAGCAGAGCCAGGCCCCAGGCCGCCCCATCTCTGGCCGTCCCCACACTCGTGCAGGCCTGCAGGCTCTTCTTTACAAAGGGACTGTCACTCTGATCAGAATTATAATACTGACCAGCACCAGTGCAGGGCAAAGGCTCCTGTGACCCCTTCGAGCCAGGTCGCCCCGGGAGGAACGCTGCCCTGCGGCGCACTCACCCCCTGGGGCCAGGGTCTGTCCGCACAGCCGTGACCCTGACGACCTCTGCACACAGCCACCCGCCCAGCTGGCCAGCCTAGGAGGAGGCAGAGGGCCACATGGCTCTTTTCCGGGAGAAGGGCCTTTTCTAGCCGCAGGGGAGAAACCCCTACAACTCCCAGATCTGCCCCAGGTTACCCTCCACTCTCCTTACTCAACCTCTATTCTGCTCCCGAGCCTGGAATCCGAAATCCACAAGCGGCAGCAGCACACGGAAGCCCATGCGCTTCTGAGAAGGAAGACAGCTGGCAAAGACCAGGGTCAAGTCCACCCCAGGGCAGGCTGTCTAAACTGACCTCATTGTAATGTGAAAAAAACCTGCTTGGAGTCCAAATTGTCTTGAGCTGAAAATGTGGTTCGGGGTTTGCAGGCCACCCCGAGACGAGCAGGCCTTCCCAGGGACGCTGTCTGCAGCCTCCGGGGTGAGCGCCTCCTGGAAGCCTTGGAATCTTCGCTTAAAAGGAATGGTCGACGTGCACACTCGTTCAGGTGCTGGGAACCGAGCCACACACGGAATCACGGGCCTCAGGGAGCCCACCTGCCCCTGCTCCCTGCCCCGCACCCGAGGGGGGCCCGTGCCCCAGTGGCACACTCACCTGCAGGAGGGGACAGGCCACACTGCCTCCTCTAACAGCTGGGCCCGCGGAGCTTAACTGGGTGCCCCCAGCCGGACCCCCGCCGGCTTCAAACCCAAGAAAGGAAACATTTTCCACGGAGCCGGGCGGCCAGCAGGGGGAGCTCTCGGCCCGAGGGTCCGGCCGTGCTGACCTGGCTGGCCCGTCCACACTGTGCCCCCCTCAGCAAGAGGCCGGCGGGCTCCGACCTCGCCTGCAAACTCAGTAAGAGGCTGCGGGCACCCCGAGCCCTCACCTCCTTCCGAGGGACTTCCTTTGTGCTCCCCAGACTTGCTCGTGGTTTGGCCACAGCTCGCTGGTCCTGAATTCCAATTCCCAGGCCATGCCTGAGCAAACCCACTCTGCTGGTAAAATAACCGACTGTTTTATTTTCGAGGTTGACCCAAGCCACGCCCAGCGTCTGCTGTAGGTTCGGGATGCTCCGGGGCCCCCCGGCCTCCCGTTCCGCGCACTGACCAAGCCGGACCCAAGGCCTCCTGGAACCCAGCCCTTCGACCAGGCCCGGCAGGGGGCAAGAGGGCACCTCAGCAGGGTCACCCTGCAGACAGAGCCCCCGCATCGGCATCACCCAGGCTGGGGGCCCGGCCCAGCGCACCGTGAATCGGGCGGTGTGGGTTATGTGAAGGCGTGAGAACCACAGGGCCAGGGCTCACAACGCCTGCGCAGCCCTGGCCGTGACCCGGCTGCCCCCCGGGGCCACAGGAGGGAAAGCAGTGCGGGGCCCGGGGTCTCCCCACTACAGGCTCCGCATGAGGGAGGCACACAGCGGCCAGGCCTGGGGCCCCGCCAGAAGCCCAGAGGACCAGGCTCCCGGCTTGGAAGGGGGCAGCACAGAGTCTCCGGACCTGAAGCTGCCCCTCAAATAACCCCAAAAGGTGGAAATTACAGGCAAAGGGCAAAAATTAAAGGACCCAAAGAAGCCACGCCGCCCGGCTGCCCAAGGCACACGGCAGTTTTCTCCACGCTGTGGCCAATGGACGGGACCTTTAAATAGGTCACCAGAGCACTGTCGCTCGGACGCCCAGTCGTGCTCCCTGCACCGCTGCCCTACACCGTTTCCTGCAGGCACGGAGGGGCCGGCTGTGTGACCCCCGCAGGGGCTGCCTCTGCCCTTCATCACAGGGTGGCCGAGGCCCAGGAGGGGTGACAGCGGGCAGGCGGCCGCCGCACTGCGCGCCAGAGCCCTTCTGAGAGCCCGACTCCTGCCGGGGCCGCCACGCACGTGCCCGGCAAGGCGCACGGCAGGAACACGGTGCGGGGACGCGGTGCAGCCACAGTGGGCGCCAGCCGCAGCCTCCGGACGCCCACGGGGAGGCCCCGGTCCCTCCTGGCCCTGAACTGCCCCGACCCCGCGTCCCACGGTCAGCCGCGTCCTGCTGTCAGTGCCAAATGTCCCTGTGTAAGAGCACAGAATGTCTCAGTACTGATGTTCTGTATCGATTACAGGTGGGAAGGATGATTTTCGGGGAATGTTGGAGTTAGAATATAGTATTAAAATTAACTTTTTTTTTTACATTTTTTATAAGTAAGCTCTATACCCTCCCTGGGGCTTGAACTCCTGACCCTGAGATCAAGAGACTCGCACACTGAGCCAGCCAGGAGCACCTCTCCTTCTCCATTCTTAGTGTTCATACTAGAAAGTAAAGTCACGTGTGGGGTTCACGTATCTCCGCCGGGCACACTGGCCTCGACTGAGCGCCCCCAGCGGAGGAGCCGCGCCCTGCAGAGCAGCATCAGGGACTCCCTCTGCTGTCCCCGGATTCCAAATGCCGGGGCTGGGGTGGCACCCGAGATGCATGGGGGTGTGGCCGGACCCTTGTAAATGGGCCACTCGCGTCTGGTTCAACAGGAACCCTAATCTGGAAGTGGTTTCAACTGGCTTGAACTGAATTAGATGTCTGGGCGCACATCTCAGTGACCGTCCTTAAAGCTTTATTGATCTAACATACACAGCGTAAAACGTGCCCTTTTAAAGTGCACACCTCATTGTTTCTGTAGATCGAGGTATGAGGAAGCTGCTGCCTAACTCCAGCACATTGTCATCACCCCAAACAGGAGAGCCCGTTGCCCCCACCCCGGTCCTCGGCACCCCGGGTCCCGCCCGTTGCGAACTCTCAGCCACACGGACCCCCTGGGATGCGGTCTGCGTCCGCCTCCTGGCCCCCAGCGGGCTCTTTTCAGGGTCCGTCCATGCTGTGGCACCTGCTGGCATCTACTGCTTTCTGGGCCGAACCACAGTCACCTGGGCTCCGCCCGTGGCCACGCGGACAGGTGCACACCGGCGGTCCCGGGGGGACGGGCGGGGCCGAGCCGAGGAGCCGCCACAGCGCACGCAGGGCCCCATCGCGCGCGTCCTTGCCAAGGCCGACCTGCAGGTGTCTGTTTTTCTATTCTATCCAGCCTAGCGAAGTGCTGTCTAACTTACTGATTTCACTTAAGAGTCGCTCCTTTTTTAAAAATTAGGATCACCAATCTAAAACACAAGTACCTCTTCGGAGATGCCACGTGGGGGGTGGGGTCTCTCTGAAGCACCCGCGGGACGTGCCCCCAGAGCGGTTTCCGGGCCGCACACTCGCCGGGCGGGCACAGTCCGGGGTCACTCCCCGCATCCACCGTGCAGGAGGAAGCAGCCCCTCCGGGGGGCCCTCGCCGGAGCGCCCGGCCCGGCCCCTTCCCCCGGGTGTGGGCGGCAGCTCGTCAGCTCAGCAGCTCGGCAGGGCGCGGAGCCCAAAGTCACTGGCCCCGCTGTTCAGCGGGGCTTTGCAGCTCGCTGCCCGCTCTGGTGAGGGCCTCCCGCTACCCAGTGACGGGGAGGAACCACGTGAACCAGGAATGGCTACTTACAGATGACATTTTACAAAAACACCTAATGTCGTGGGGAAAAAGGACCTCACAACGTGGCACACAGTTGTATTTAACTGAAAGCCGCCGGACGCCCCAGTCAGCACCGGTCCGAGCTCGGAGCCACGGGCACTGGGCGGGGCGGGGGGATGGGATACCGCCACGTCTATTTTCTTCACGTCTATTTATTTTTTTGTATTTGCTAAATATCATACAACGAACACACTCCACTTTGTACTCAGGAAAAAAAGAAATCACCAATGATACTTTAGAAGTTAAAATTGGGGCGCCTGCGTGCGTTGTCAGTTCAGCGTGGGGCTCTTGGCTCGGCTCAGGTCCTGGTCTCTGGGGGGGGACAGGGCCCCACGGCGGGCTCTGCACTCAGCGCGGAGTCTGCGTGTGAGTCTCCCCCTGCCCCTCCCACTCTGCCAGGCCAGGGGGGCGCCCCTGCCCCGGATACCAGGTGCTCCGTCCCCAGGGCTGCCCACGGCCCTGGCTCTGCCCCCGTGACCAAGCCTGACTGCGCTCACCGCTCCTCAGTCACGCACGACTGCCAAATGCGTGGCCCCAAACTCAGTGGCTTAGAGCAGAACGATCCTTTATTGTCCTGCACGGGGTCAGGGATCAGGAACCGGAAGCAGCTTGATCAGGGGGTCCTGCCCGGGGTCTCTGGGGTGCGCTGCCTCCAGGCTCAGCCAGGGCCGGGAGCTGCCCCGCCCGGGTGTGGGGGAAACCTGACAGCTGTGTCTGCGCCGCTCGATGCCCGGCCCCGACCTCCCGGTTCTTCCAAGCCTGTTGGGACCGGCGGGCTTGCCGGGAAGTCATCCACAGATCAGTGTGGACGTGGGAAGTGTGTGGTCTCCTCCCATTAACGCTGGGCCGTTTCCTTCTCTCTTGCTTTTCCTTAGTCTTGTCAGAAGTCTGTTTCATTGGTCTTTTTTTTTTAAGATCTTATTTATTCGAGAGAGAGAACGAGAGCGTGAGCAGGGAGCCCGACGTAGGACCCGATCCGGGGACTCCAGAATCATGACCTGAGCTGCAGGCAGCCGCCTCACCGACTGAGCCCCCGGGGAGCCCCTCACTGGTCTTTTTAAGAACTTTTTGGTCTTACTAATTCTATACTTTCTAATTACTTAACTAATTAAACTTTTCTCTTTATTAACTTCCTCTTCTTCCTTTTGGTTTCTTCCATGTGTTTTTGACTTCTTTGGGCATGATTTCCTTCCTTTTTGGGTAAACGCGGGCTCCCTTCTGACCCCCAGAGCTGCTGTGCTGGCCTGCTTCTCCCTCATTTGTAAATGACCCGTTATTCTCTCCGGGACCCCCATGGCACTCAGGACTTACCCCCGCGTGTTCCAAAGTGTTGTGCGTTCTTTTCAGCAACACACACTCCCCTCTTCCCCTGGGCTGTTTTGCTGGCTTCATTGGTCATAACATGAGGCTCTGGCTCTGCCCTGAGGGTCTCAGCCTGGCCGCCCTCTCCGCCGCCCCCTGCCGTCAGCAGCCCGCGCCACGGAGACAGGCCCTGGCGCCCAAAGCGGCCGCGCCGCAGGGCCCCCGATGGCTGAGCATCCGTCTCGCATCTGACTTGCCGGTCCTGGCCCAGACAGACACCCACTTTGGAAGGGCTGCGTGCAGAAATGAGCTCAGAGACCAGCGGCAATGCGTTCCTCCGTTTGAAGCGGCAAGGCCAAGTGCCCCGGCGCCGGCTTGGGTCGGGGAGAGGAGGGGCGGGGGGTGCCGCCCGGTGCCCCCGGAGGAGCAAGCCCTGGACCACCACGGAGGCCTGCAGGGCTGCGTTAAAACCGTCCGGGGTCACGGTCCCAACTCTGAACTTGAAAGGGGATGAATCGTGAGCCACTTCCTGTTTGCACAGCTGCCTTGGGTCCTCCGGGTTCTGCTCTCAAAGCTTCCCTGAGGCGGCAGAGCTGAGTCCACGGTCGAGTCCACGGTCGGCGGCCCACCCACGGGCTGTGGTGGTGGGTTTCAGAGCCGTGGCCGCCGGCGGGCACCTCCCGGAATCCTGCACGGAGGCGCCCTGTGGCCCCGAACCCGACGCGGCCCCCGTTGGGCCAGGCCCCGGAAGCTGGTCCCCAACACCAAGCACCTCCGTCACACCAAGGCTATTTTCCTTTCCTGAGAGAAAAATCTTATTTTCATTTTCTCTTTTTCTTGGAAAGTGCCTGTTGTTTAAAAAGAAAAAAAAAACCCACCACTTCTTTGTATTGGGCTAAACCCATTCCTGCCATTTCTTTTGACATCCGTGCTCCAGAACTAAGCACGACTGCTGCAACCCTTTAACAACAGGCCCCAGCACCGTGCTGACCGCCGGCTGAGTCACACTCTGACCTTAGCAAAGGTCCCTTTGCCGGACTCTCCCACTGGTGGAGGATCGGCGGGATCCGCACGGTCTCGGCGGGCCTCCCCGGGACGCTGATGTGAGCGGGTGACCGCGGAGGGGCCTGGGGGCCTCCCTCAGGACAGCAGCCCGGCCGTCTGCGAAACCCGGCTGCACATCGGCCCGCGGGCTGCGGCCACTCCAGATGCCTCGACGCCTGCTTGGGGAGATTTCAGCTCAGACAGAAGGAAGTTCTCTGCGCAACATTCGAGCAGTTGAACTTCAGAGCTGGAAGGATCTTGGGTTTTCCTGTTTTACAGCTATCCTGACGGCCGAAAGGGTTAAGGCGGCTGCCGGTGACCCTGACAAGCCTCTGGTAAAGCGGTGGTGGAGGGAGCGGCTCCGGGGCAGGCGCCTGGAACAAGGCTCAGCGGAGCGGCCGCAGGAGCCGGCGACTCGGCTCCCAGGTGTGCGCCCGAGAAGTGAGAACACGTCCGCACAGACGCGGTACCAGAGGCTCCCCGAAGCATCTCTCCTGGTAGCCAGAGAGCGGCTATGCCCACTGGCGGATGGATGGGTAAAGGAGGCGGGCCCATCCACGCAATGGGATGTTACTCAGTCTTAAAAAGGAACAAAACCCTGACATAGGCGACAACATGAACGAACCTCAAAAAAAAGTGACGCTGGGCGAGAGAAGCCAGACAAGAGTCCACGAGCCGTGGGGGTCCGTTTACGCACAGCGCCCCGAAGCCGCAAACCTGTAGACAGGACGGGCGGGGGCCGCGGGGACCGGGCGAGCCAGCAGCCACGAGGAAGCTCTCGGCAACTACCGGGCTGGCTGGACAATACTGCGAACGGGACAAAACCAGCGATCTGTACACTTTAAAACTGAATTTGCTGATACACGAATTATAACCTCAATCTCTAAAGTACACGGCAAAGGAACTGGACACATTGGGAACTCTTGGGGGGGAGGTTCTGCTGCAAATGGGGAGTAAAGAAATGGTGGGGTGTGAGCTTGGGGAGCAGGGTCGAGATGGAAAGAATCACAGTATGTTGATGGGCTGACCCTGGCGAGGGGACATGATGACGGGTTGGGAGAGGGGACAGGTGGGCCCCCCTGCGGAGCAGGGCGGTCTCAGGGAGGAGGCAGATCCCTGGGTGCAGACGCTGGAGGGGGGTCCCTTCCGGCTGCTTCCGTTTTCTCTGTAAGCCAGTAGCCAGGTCCCGGACTGGGAGGCAGGCCAGGGCAGAGTGGGGCTGAGGACGCGGAGGAGGAAGGCAGGCCAGAGCGGGAGACCCACCTGAGGCTTGTGTTGAGGACAAGGGACCGGGCACGTGGGTGGGGCTCCTCCAGCCCCGATGAAGGGAGCGGGACTGGAGCCGTGGGTGGCGGGGGTGTAAGATCGAAGGTGTGAGTCGCCAGGGTGTGGGGGGTGTGGGGGGCTGCAGCGGTCGGCACTGAGGAGCCCCGGGGGTCCAGGTGGGCCAGTGGGGGAGGCACTCGGGCAGCGGCCCCGGGCGCTGGGAAGGGCAGAGCAGGGCTGCGGGAGCTACCAAGCAACTGCTGTAGGGACGGTGGGAGGGACACCCACAGCGAGGGATCCGGGAAGGACAGGATCCCACCCTCGGTACCCACCCCCCCAGGCCAGCAGGTCAGGAACCCGAGGCCCCACTGGTGGGGAAGCAGGTCCTCAGGGGCAGGGGTTCACGGACGTTTGCTGAGGAAGCTGCCCCGGTGCCGTCCTGGGCATCTGCCACTGGTGGGTGCTCACGGGCCTCTGCACGCCTCTTCCTCAGCTAAGGAAGCCTGCAGGGTCAGAGAGCTGACCCGGGTCACACAGGGAGGACACTCGGCCAGAAGCGAGCAGAGTGGCTCCCGGGTCCCAGGACCACAGGCCAATAAAGAAGGCCAGCCAGGTGTCGAGTTACAGCTGAGCTCGGCTCCGACAGCCATCAGGGACATAGGCCTCCCTGGACGTTCTCTTAGTAAATAAAAGGGCAGAGCCCGTCTACGGGGGCGTTTCTGGGGCTGGGGCAGCGGTGGTTCATTTTATGTGTCACCCTGGCAAAGCCAGGTGCCCACACAGCTGGTCAAACAGTCACAGGCTGCTGGGAAAGTGTTACTGAATTGAGAGCGAGCGAGCGAGGGCAGAGGGGCAGAGGGGCAGGGGCAGGGGAGGGGGCTCCTGCTGGGCACCCAGCCCCAGGGGGGGCTCCATCCCACGACGCTGAGACCACCGCCTGCCAGGAGACCAAGAGCTGGAGGCCTGACCCCCGTCCTTGTATGACTCGAGCACAGGCACATGCAGGCCTGTGGGAAGCAGGCGCCCCCTCAGCGCTCGGCCTGGAGGGGCGGGCTCACCCCAACCCTGCAGGAGGGACCGTGGCCCGACCTGGGTCTCGGCCTGGGGACCCGCCTCCCGTCCGCGTGTCGGTCCCTGTGCACCTGCGGGCCCGCTCGCCCGAGAACCGCGACCAACACAGGGCCGGGCCCGGGGACGCAGAGGCCCCCGCGACTCCGGAGCTCCCGCGGCTCTCGGGGCCCCCACGCTCTCGGGCAGGAGGTCCTCGGGGCCACCGCGGCCGCAGGGCACAGGCCGGGCCGGGAGCCACGGACGGACGGTGCCCGCGAGCGTCACCGGCCCCGCCCCGCCCCGCCCCCCGCGGCCGGCGACCGGGCAGTCGCTCACCTGAGCCCTCGGGGTCCGCCCGGAACCCTGGCCCGGCCGCGGCAGCAGCGGCAGCGACGGGCCCGGACGGCTTTCCCCGGCGCACCGGGACCCACCCGGCACGGGGCGCTGCCGGCCGGGAAACGCCAACTCGGGGAGCTCCCGGCGGAAGTCCCCTGGGGCGCGGCGGAAGCGGGGGGCGGGCCGGACTCGAGGGGGCGGTACCTGTGGGCGTGGCCTGCGGACGGGGCGGGGCCGAGTCGGGGCGGGGCCGCTCTGCCGCCAGGGGGCGCCGTGGGCGGCAGGAGGCGCGGCGCACCTGCGGCTCGCGGAGTCCGCGCGCTCTGACCGCGCGCCCCCTGGATCGCGACCCCTTGCCGGCCTCCGAGGGGCGGGGGCGCACATCCCCACGCCGGTCTCCGGGCCCTCGGCCCGCGGTGCTCCCGCCGGAGCCCTCAGGGGACCCCTACCGCCTGCGGCCTCGCCCGCCGCGCGCCAGCCCGGAAGCGCAGACACGGTCCGGCCGTGTCCACGCCGCCATGCCTTCTCTCCGAGACCTGGTGCGCGACTGGCACCGGGGCGTGCAGGCCGTGGCGCGCGGGGACTGGGGCTGCGCCCTCCGCCTCTTCTCGGGCGACCCGGAGCCGCCCGCCAGGATGTGCTTCAACGTGGGCTGCGTGCACCTGCTGGCCGGGGACCCGGAGGCCGCGCTGCGGGTGAGCCAGGGGCGCGACAGCCGGCACCCAGGGTTGGTCCAAGAGACCCCACCCCTTGGCGAGTGGTCCCGGGGAACCTTACTTACCGTGCGTTGAAGACCCAGCCGCAGGGGCGGGCCCGGGGTCCCTGCCCTTCTTCCTGATGGTCATCTGGGGATGTCCCCCCAGTGTTCTGTCTCAGTGAACGCCGAAGGCAAGTAGGAGCTGTGTGGTCGGGGGACCCCACCCTGAAGTCAGGGCATGATGGGGGGGCGGCCTCCCTGGCCATCTCCTGATGATGGCCATGTGCCAGACCCTCTGGTCACAGGGCAGGCCTGGGGTGCTGCTGGCTCAGGTGCTCATCGAACTAATACCTAGAAATAGGCTGGAGGGTGGATCCTGCTGGCAAGGGCCTCGCCTTCCCCCCAAGGTGCAGAGTTTAGAGTGGGGACTTCATCAGACACCTGTGGCGGTGGGAAGGAGATGAGGTCTGTCTTGTTGGTACCTAGACCCCAGATCTAAGGACTCATCTTTCCCCCAGTCTGTTCCCCAAAACGGAACTCCTGGTTCCGTGTGCACGTGGGCACGCACACACAGCTCCTCTGCTGAGAGGGCAGCACAGACCCAGTCTCCGCCCTTTAAACACTTTGAGGTCTATAAAGTGATCACTTTCCCCAGGTGCATACAAAACTCCAGCAGCCCCCGACTCACTTCTCAGGTCCCCAAATGTCTCCAACAGAAAGAACCAGGATCCTGCGGTATTTGAGGCGATCAGCGGCAGCTACCTGGAAAATGACACAAATGCAAAGAGAATTAGTTGTTGTAGGAGAGCATCAATGCCAGTATCTTGCAGAACCTGACTGCAGGAGTGGGGGGCGGGGGGACTGGGCGAAGGGTACAGGGGGCTCCTCTGTCGTTTCTTGCGCCTGCATATGAAGCTACAATCCCAGTAACAATGTAAGTCTCACAGTGTTACCCAAGGAGGGGCACACAGTCACCGGACACCAGGTAGCTCAGCCCGTGGTATGGAGAAGGCCAGTCCATCAGTCACTTATTCACAAACTGTGATTTAGCTAAAGAGGGGACAGAAGTGGTGAGCACAGGAGTATTGTATTAAATTCTTTAAGAGAAGAGGGAGGACTGTTCAAAGTCAATAAAATTAAGTAACAATAGCTTGGGCACATTAGCTGGAAATACGGACATTTGTAAAAGCAGGCGGAACAGCTACCATTAGTACAACTGCCTCTGAGGAGCAGGGCAGGGTGAGCAGGGGTGTAGCCAGGACCGCGGTCTGTTGATAGGACCCTGCTGTGGCCCTGACGGGGCTGCCCTGTGTGGCAGCAGAGATGGGTTTCCCCGGCACCGAGTGCCCCCACACCAATGCTTCCGCGTGTACCTCCAACCTCAGGTCAATTCCAGTTTTGCAGGAACCCCCATTTGGCCAGATTTGTAAGACTCTGGTGCCCCTCCTGTTATCCGTGTGTAACTGATGGCTACTGTCCTCTTTAGGAATAGTTGACCCCGGGGCGCCTGGGGGGCTCAGCGGGTCAGAGCCTCTGCCTTCGGCTCAGGCCATGATCTCAGGGTCCTGGGATCGAGCCCCGCGTCGGGCTCTCTGCCCAGCGGGGAGCCTGCTTCCCCCTCTCTCTCTGCCTGCTTGTGATCTCTCTCCCTCTGTCAAATAAATAAATAAATAAAAGGAATAGTCAATCTCTTTTGAGTGAAGTTTAGGGAAAACCTGTACTTAACACACATACTAAGACTTTTGTGTTCTTGTTCTTTTAATACTTTTAAAGATATTTAATTAATTAATTTATTTACTTACTTGAGAGAGAGACTGAGAGAGCACGAGCAGGGGGGAAGAGACAAAGGAAGAGGGAGAAGCCGACTCCCCACTGAGCCCGACAGGACTCCACCCAGGACCCCGGGGTCATGACCTGACCCGAAGGCAGAGGCTTCACCAGCTGAGCCCCCAGGCGCCCGTCTTTCTCATAGATAAGAAGTGTGTCATTGTGTATGAACTATCAGAAATAGGATTTTAAAAAGACAAAAGTCTTGCATAAGTCCGTGCCCCCGAGGTGACTATTATTGATGCGTGGAGTGTTTCCTTCCGTCCTTTCCCCTCGTCCTCATGGAGACAGGTTGGTTTATGGCAACACCTGGCTGTGCTCCTTGCACCTCGGGAGCTCGGGCTCATTCTGGTCGCGGCGCGAGGGAGACTGAGTGCTGCTGCAGGCCCCCGGGCACGAGCTCCGGAGGCCCCGGACCGAGGCAGGCAGCTTCGACCCCCAGCTGGCCGTCCTGGGGGCCCTGTCCTGGGGGCCCGTGGAATTCCCTGGCCCCTGCCACTGGTCATCGGCCTGGACTGTGTCTGTGACACAGGGGTGATTGAATTGCAGACCTTGGCGATCCGTGGGCCTTTCTGTCCCCAGGCATTTGACCAGGCAGTGACCAAGGACACCTGCATGGCTGTTGGCTTCTTCCAGCGAGGAGTGGCCAACTTCCAGCTGGAGAGGTGAGCACAGGGGCGCCTTGTTTCTTCTCTGACCGGCCTTTTTCTCTGCAAAGTCCGTTCTCATGCCCCTCCTGCCCCTCTCTCCCATGGGCCACCTCCTCTCGCCAACGCCCCCCTCGGCAGCCCCAGGGAAGCCTGAGGAGGACACTGTGCTCCTGCCGGAGCAGGACGCGGGGCAGGGCCACGCGGGAGGCCTGTCTCCACGCCAAGGTCTGAGGGCTTTCATGGGCCTCCCCGCTTCGTTCCTCTCATGTTTGCTGTAGCAGGGATGCTGTGATTGCACCCGTTCTGCAGATGTGGCCACCGAGGGCAGGGCTGCAGGAATGGTGTGTCCCAGGACACGGGTGCTCAATGCTCGCCTGGGCTCTGCTCTGCGGTCCTTCCCAGAGAAGGAGACATCCGGCAGGACAAGCTCATGTTGCCCCCCCCCGCCAGGCCCAGGACAAGCCCCACAGATGGCCCCGTGCCCAGCAGGCTGACTCTGGGGGAGCCTGCCTGGGGGGATGGGGAGCCCAGTGGGGCTTAGAGGGAGGCCCGCAGGGAACAGGAGTCCTGAGAAGCAGGAGGGACGGGCTCAGGAGTCCCGGCGCAGTGCAAGAGGGGCTGGGGGGCAGACAGGGGGCCCGGGCGGGGAGTGGGTCTCCAGAAGAGAGAGCTGGATCGGAGCTGGTGTCACCTGACGCCCCAGGCGTGCTGCCCTCTCCACCCCCCACAGCCACGTCTGTAGATAGATCCCCACTGGTTGGGACTTGAGTGCCTACCTCGTGCGAAGACCTGGGTGGCCACCACTGCCCCCTGGCAGGTGTCCCTGGAGCTGGGGGCGGGGTGGGGGGGAGCCTGGGGCAG
>JAQQSY010001389.1:0-14422 GCA_028646535.1 Procyon lotor | reverse complement strand
GGGGAGGCGAGGGAAGACAGAAGACGTAGAAACGGGGCGGGCGGGGGGAGAGGCTGGCAATCGAGCTGGGGACGGGGGCCTGGGGCCTGCGGAGCAGGACAGAGGGAGAGAGGAAACCGGGTTTTTGGGATAATGACAAGTAAAGTAAAACCAGATTGGCCTGTGTGGACGAGAGCCACAGAGGGAATTATCCAGTAATTTATATGGCCGGGGAGAGACACCCAGATAATTCTTTCTGTCTGTGGCCGGGTGGGGCGGGGAGGGGGGCGGGTCCCTTTGAACCAGACTGAGAAGGTGGTGGAGAAGCCAAGAAGTGGGGGTCAGGGCCAGGTCAGCACACAGGCCTGGCTGCTTCGGGGCACAGAAGTCTTGAACTCTGAAAGCCCCCCAAGTCCAGGGTGGGCTGGGGTCAGCTCGGGGTCGACAGCAAGCACGTCAGGCCCAGCGGCGAGACGTGGGCCTGCCTCCCGCCCCGACCACCCTCACTCTGGGCACAGTACCTGGCCCCGGGGCGGGCTCGTCCTCACTTGCCGGGATGGGCTTCAGCAGCCACATTGGGCTCTGAGGATCAGCTCTGGGGCCCAAGCCGCAGTTGTGGGGGCAGAAGGCCTTCTCTCTCAGCTGCTCAGTCTGAGGGAAGCCAGAGCATCGGGCTCCGTGTTGGATCCCCTCTGGGCATCCCCAGCCCGGGAGGACTCCGCCGGGGGGGGAAACAGAGCCCACGGGGGGATTCACACTCCTCCTGCCTTCCTTCAGGGGTCCTCCCGCCCCCGCCCCGGCCACACCCTGGACTGCTCGGGATCTGAGCCCGTACGTGTCCAGCCCGGGTGGAGTTTCTGCAACCCCAAGAGAGATCTGGCCCAGTCCAGAGGATGCCGCCCTTGGAATCAGTGACTGTTGGGAGCTCGAAGCTGGCCGAGTGGGAGTATTTACACCAGGGAAAGGGGCAAACGCTGCACAGGGTTTCCTGTCCCTCCCCCAGTCCTGGAGGGCCCAGCGCCCAACACTGACAAGCCTGTCTGGAGCCAGTTTTGGAAGAGCCGGCCCCACGTGGGGGGACGGGCCGGGCGTCTCCAAGCACCGAGCTCCGACTGCCCCCCTTTGGGGGCTGGACGCAGGGTCCCTCCACCCCGGGCCTTGCAGACCTGCCACTGCCCTGCATTTGGGCGGAAAGCACAAGGAGAGGCAGCCGGTCGTCCGGGTGCGTACGGACTCATACACAGTCAACGTTTTGACTCTCGAAAAAACTCTCAGCCACGTTTTCTGTCCTTCTGGATTAGAGCTCTTGGAAACAAGGGCCAGAATCGTTCATCAAACTGACCGAAGCAAAAAGGAGAGACTTATTGGTGCTGGTTCGGCCTGAGGCCCAGCTGCACTGAGAGGCTCCGACGACGGCTTCAGGCCTGTTTTTCTCCACCTCTTGGCTTTGCTCCCCTGCAGACCAGGGGCCCCGGTGTGACCCTGACCGCGGTGCAACACAGGCAGGAAGGGACTCTCTTCCGACGTCTCCCAGGAGAATTCTGACGCTCGGTGGTCAGATTTGAGTTGCACGCCGGTCCTGGACGGGTCCCCGAAGCAGAGGCGGCGGCTGGGACGGGCCATGCCCAAGTCGACGAGTTACGCTCTGGGTGGAAACTCTTAACCCAGAAGAGGCTTTGATTTGTGACTCTAGGGATAATCGTGATCTGCATTAGCATCCTTTGCCAGCCTCATAGTTGACCCCGATCTCCCAGAGGACACGGGAACACCCAGAGTCCAAGACAAATCAGAGGAACAATGCCCCTCTGGAGGTGCTGGGGACGCGTCCCCGCCCCACCTGTCCGCGGAGTTGGGCGTGGGCTTCTTGCTGCTGGCAGAGGGGTGGGTGTCCCAGGCCGACCCCACTGCCCTCTGGCCCTCCCGCTGGGGTGCACTCAGGACCCTGAGCAGGCGGCTGGCTCTCTGGGGACCTGACAGGAGCCCAGAACCTGCTTGCCAGGTGCTCATGTTCTCCTCCCTTTACGCAGGGTCAGCGCCTGTGGCTTCACACTGGGTCTCCGTGAATGTCGGGTGCAGACTTTTCCCACAGGGGTTCATGCCCCTGAAATTCCCTTCTTTGGAGGGCAGAGCATCCCACTGTGAGGGCTCTGTGGCCTCTGGCCATGAATCTCTCTGAGCCTCGTTTTTCTTAATCTGTGAAATGGGAGCAAACACCCATGTCACACGATCGTGGCGAGGAGCGCTCAAGTTGGTGGGAGGGAAGCACAGGCAAGGAGAAGGGGCCGGTGAAGGGTGGGTGTGGTGACGGCACGGGAGCCGTGCACGCGCAGGGACCCGGCTCGATCCTGACCCTTCACGACCCTTCCCTCAGTCCTGGTCTCCCCATGAGGACAGTGAGGACGCTGAGCCCCTGCACTGCGGGGTCTCTCTGGGGCCATGCAGTCATTCACGGGATGGAGGTGCTTTTTAAAGAGGGTTCCGCAAGCCTTCCTCCTTCTGGGAACGGCGGCGCGAGGTCCGTGGGGACCACCACTTCCCCGAGCTCTCCGGCACCCTGGGTCTTGGTCCCGTGGGTCAGCATTCCAGGGGCTCCCCTGACCACGGGCGGGCTGAGTGCCACACGCTCAGCCACCAGACCCTTGCCCCTGGGAATGCGGACGGGTCTGTCAAAGGTCTCTCAGCGATGCACACACAGAAGGCCAGCATAACCGTCACAGCTTTTCGCATTTTGGCTTAAAGGAAAATAAATCCGCTATATAGATATCTAAAACCCACAACTGTGCAACAATAATCCAAGGGAAGGAGCACGAACCCTATAGTAACTCACCCCCAATTTTTCGGGGAGGTATCTGTTTTTCTTAAAATTATTAGTTAACCAAGCAATTAAAAGTTCGGGAGCTATTATTATTCTTATTTTTTTGAGATGGCGCGGTGGGGGAGGGGCAGAGGGAGAGCCCCCCCCCCCCCCCGCCCCCACCAACCGGCCCTGAGCACGGAGCTCGAGCAGCCGAGCCGCCCAGGTGCCCCGGGAGATGTGATTCTTTATTCAGTCTTTCAAAGTTGCTGCATAAAGTTAAAAAAAAAAAAAGATCCAAAGCCCATTAAGCCTGAAAATCCGATTTTAGTTTGCTCCTTGGGAATCTGAACTCGGAAGAGACCGACAAGGGCCGGAGACAGGGTGGCACACTGAGTGGGTAGGTTCGTGAGTCCCTGCCCCCGGGCTTCCCAGGACCCGCCCGTCTTGTCCTTGCAGGGAGCTCCTCTGTGCAAACTGTCGGCCGGGAGGAGTTGGCGTCCTGGTCCCTGGCGCTCTGCGGGTCCTGTGCCCTGTGGGAAGTGTCACCGAGGGTCCCTGCAGGCAGCTCTGGGCACACAGGCGGCCGCGCAGGACAGGCGGGCTCCTTCATAGGTGCAGGAGGAGAAGAGAGTCACCTGGGAAGGTGAGCCCCGTGGTCTGAGAAGCGCCTCCCAGGGCCCGGCCCAGGCGGTTCCTGTCGGTCCGGCTGGGCCTCCGCTCACCCGGCAAGGCTGGGGTGCGGCCTGCACGTGGTTCCCGGTGCCAGGCTCAGGGCGCCGCAGCCCTACCCGTGGGTGCCGGTCCACGCCCCGCAGTGAGAGGCCCAGGGCTTCCCTGCGGTGGTCTCACTTTTCCCCGACGGCCTTTAAGGTGGGCGCCCTGTTCTCCTCTCCCAGGGGCTCGTCTGCTTCCTTAACTCTCCATTCGCTGTCCATCCATCAGTTGGCTGAGCGCCCGCGATGCTCGGTATGGAGCAGTCGTCCTGCCCTCGAGGGCTCGTGTCCTCACGGGGCAGCGGGTGCCGGAGTCTGATGCGGGGGGCTTCCGGGAGCGGATGGGCCGAGTGCCGGCCCGGAAAGCACCTGGGACTGGGCCCCGGGGGCCCCCGGGACTCTGCACACAGCCGTACTCGGGGCTGAGATAATCTCAGTGAAATGACACGAGCTGGTCTGCAGAGGGAGATGGGTCTGGAGGACGCCGGGCATCAGCCCCCCGGGCCCTCTCTGCAGAGTCACACGGGACACGTGGAGCCCCCTGTCCCCCCGGCAACGAGTTGTGACGCCACGTGTGAAGTGATGTCCCCGGGGACGCCCAGAAGACCCTCGGTGCCTAAGGTTTGTGTCAGGGGCTGGTCACGGAGGTGGCCTCTGTGCGATGTGGACGGCGATCCCCACCCCGAGACTGAAGACAGATGCTCGGCCTACACAGGGCTCACGCGGGCACCAGCCGGCTGGGACACCAGACGAGATCCAGCAGCAGCCCGGATGTAAACACCTTCCCAGACCCGACGGAGCCCCCGCCCCAAACCCGGTGAGCGTCCTGGGGAGCCTCTGTGGGCAGGGTCCACACGGAGCCCTCGGCAGGGTGCTGAGACCCGCCAGGTCAGAGGCTCCCTCACAGCCTCCCTGCCTGCCCGCCCTGGCGCTCCCCTGCTGCGCCGGGTGCCCGTTCCCGCCCCGCCTCCCGGCAGCTGGGCGTCCACGAGGCAAGAACCGGCGAGGGTACCAGCTCTGGATGGCCTGCTGGTCGTTGGCACAATTTCCTTCCATCTCTGCCTTCAGGCCCCCAGCCACCTCCCCCCTCTCCCCCGACCTGCTCCTTTCTTCCCTGTGATGTACCGTATGTGTATGTTTCTATGGGCCTCTCGTTTCTTCCTGACCAGCCCCTGGAAGGTCCAGGGAACGCCCAGCGAACGTTGGGGTGGGCCTCCTCGCCCTGCAACCTCAGACTCGTCTGTTCCTTGCCCCCGAGCACCACGGTAAGCAAAGCCCTGGGCCCCTGCCCTGCCTGGCGTAGCCTTGCTCTCTGGCGGGCACAGGAGAAGACACAGGTCCCCCACCCCAGCCCACCCCCTGTCCCGGGCTCACCGGATCCCTCGGCCGAGTCGTCGAATTCCACCTGGAAGAAGTAGCCGGTGTTCCAGACGTGCAGGCAGCTGGCCGCGGCGTAGGACACCCTGAGCGGCTTCAGCCGCGGGTCGTAGACGCTGTCCCTCCAGCGGATGTTGATGGGCGACTGCCGGGTGCCCCCGGGCGCAGAGGCCGGACCCTTCCAGAGGGGGTGCCCTGGGGCGGAGAGAAGGAAGACGAGGCCTTCGCTGAGACCTCGGAGTTATTAGCCCCTCGGGGGGAGGCAGCAACCCTCGCAGATGAGGCCCCTGTGGAGACAGCCGTCTGGTCCCGGGTGACACAGAGCTGGGGGCCGCCAGGCCGTGCGGCAGGTCTGCCCACGAGTGCCGGGCCCGCGCGGCGCCTCCTCTCTGACCGGCCTTCAGCACCGACTCCCAGTGCTGCGTCAATCTGGTTTTGATCGTCGGTCATGGTCACGGTGTGGCCACAGGAAGTCCGTGCCCGCCCACTGGCAGAGCCGCGACCACCTGCCGGGCGGGCCACCTTCAGGGCCTGGAAGCCGAGGCTCGCGAGGCCCTGCACACACAGCCTGCTCTCCCGCCGGCCTTCTCCTGCTCACCACGGACGCACGGAGGATGACGGCCTGGACTTCCGTCCCGGCGGCCTCCTGCTCTGACTCGGTGTCGTACCAGCAGCCCGGGGTCGTCCATGGTCGGTTCTCTCCCCAGAGGCCGCCTGAGCCGGCACAGGTCACGACTGCGTGTGGTGTGAGGTGACCTTTAACACACGGTACAGACTCGTGAACCACCCTGGCCTCCGTCCCTGCGACGGGACGCTGCGCGGAGCGGGGCTGCACGGGGACCTTGCCGGACGTCGACGACGTGGCCTGTGTCTCTCTGGAGACCGACAGGGGCTCCCGGTGCAGGGGAAGCCGACGATGCTCCCTTTGCTGCGGGCGGGTCGCTGTCGGGCCCCTGAGAGCCCAACGCCCCATCGAGGTGCCTACGTCACCCCTGACCCCGCGTCCTCTGGCCACGCGGGCGTTTGATCATCCCCCGTCCTGGCCGGAAGGTGAGGGCGGCCGAGTCAGGCCTTTTGAGAGAGAGCCCGCCGTCCCATAGCTTCGCCACAAGTCTACGCGACCTTCGTTGTTTGCCTCATACTTTGCCGAATTTGTTCAGCAGACTCGCGGTAGACGTATGTGTTTAGGACAGAGCCGTCTAACGTTTGACGCCACCTGCACTTTCCCGCACCTGCTGGGGGTCCCGGAGCGGAGAAGGTGGGGGGCCACTGCGTTTGGGAACGAACTTTATTTTTCGTCCCCAAGGGGAAACGTGCTGCCAAATCCCTGTACACAGAACACGAGACTGGAGGCATAAACAGCTCAGGAAGCCCCGGTCGCCCCGGTTTGGCAGCACATTCTCGGGCGTCACGGAGCTGGGCAGTAACCACGGAGCCTCCGGGGAGACCGGGGCGGGCGGATTCAGACAGAGCGTCCCTTGGTCCTCCGCGCGGTGTGACGGCGTGTGAGAATGGGGCTGGGAACAGTTCGACACTGGGTGCCGCCTAACGTCCCCCCGCAGGGTAGTGGCTGAACACACAGACACCCAGCGACGCGGCCCGCGGCCAGCATCTGCAAGGCGCCCCGCACGGCTGTGAGCCGCTCTGCGCCCGGCCTCACCTCTGCTTCCAACAGCGCTGTAAGGGGGGTGCTGGGATGACCCACCTCCGGCAGGCGATGCCACCGGGGCTCAGAGACGTCAAGAGGCTTGCCGAAGGGCACACAGCTGAGATTCCAGTCTAGGTGGTCTGATGCCCTTCCCGGTCGAACCCCATATTGGCGAGGGGATCGTGCCGAGGGACGAGCGTGAAGATGTCTCCGGGGGAGACCAGAGAAAGCCAAGGTGCTGACCAACATGCACAGTGGGGCCACTTTTTATTTTTTTGAGAGGTCTTGGGAATGTGTAGACGCGATCTATGAGCGTATGGAGGAAAGCGCCAGAAGGCTGAGCTCTCTGGGAGGCAGAGCAGTGGCCTCTAGGACAGGTGGGTCTAGGTCGGGCACCGGGCTCTGCATTTCTAGCAAGTTCCCCCGGGGACCACGCTGCCGCCATTCCGGGGACCTGCTCTGAGTAAGTCTCCGTAACGTTCACTGAGAGCCTGGGGGGTGTGGGCTTTCTGCACCTGTCATTCCATCTCATGTGACCCCGTGAGACACTTGGTCCTCCCCCTCCCAGGTGTGGAGACGGGGGCTCCGCGAGGCCGCTGTCCCCGCTGTCACCTCCGCCCAGAGTCCCTTGTCCTGAGGGCCCATACTCGGGGACTACTGCTTCTGAAGCCCACGCTGTTCAACCATCCAAACCTGGAAAGTGCCGATATTTCAGAAGTGACCTTTGGAAGTGACCTTCCCGCCAGCCCTCTTTTTTTTTTTTTTTTTTTTTTGACAGAGGGGAAATCTGAGACCCAGAAAGAGAGAGGCGTGAGCCCAAGGTCACAGGGGTTTCCGGATGGGTGCCTCCAGGGTGTGGCGGACCGGGGACGTCTGTGGACAGAGCTGGCTCCATGACCTGTGTATGGCAGGTTTGCTGAAAACGTTCTCTGCCAGACGGGTTTTGGAGCAGGGCTGGATGTTCCTAATAACAGCTCATTTTGGGGGGCGCTCGCTACCTGTCTTCTTCTGAGGCTCTCGCCCTCCTGATGGCCCCGTGGAGCTGAGGTTAAGGGACTTGCCCAAGGTCACCCACAGGAAAAGAGACAGAGTGCAAACCTGAACCCACAGGAAAAGAGACAGAGTGCAAACCTGAACCCAAGCGGTCTGACTGCCTCCCATTTTGGAAGACACCATAGCATCAGCCCAACGTCAGACCGCATCTGGGGAAATTCCAGGATCTACTTACAAGCGTCATTCCGATTTCTCTGTGCGCAGGGACCCTGGGAGCACCATCTCTCTGGCCTTCGAGGATGACTGCGGAGGGTCCCCCACATCTGCTTGACCAAAACAGAGAAACCAGAGGAGCTCCGAAGGCTCCTGCCCAATACTGGCATCCTTAGCATCTTGGGTCTGCTCCCCGCGGACCCCAATAAAAAGAGGGTGGTTTTCCCACTATCTGCTCTCACTCTGATCAGGATGACCATGCAGTGGGGTTGGCCCACCTCTTTTTGTAGAAGCTCACCCAACCACCCCCTGACCCGGATGGTTAAATTTCAACCCATGCTTGGCCCAGGATCCTGGGTGATGCGCAGTGTGCCTTAGGGGTGGGCGCTCTGGGACAAGCGGCCTTCGCTGTGGCCAGGCCCCCGGGCTCGCTGAGCTTTGATCTGGTAAACAGCAGCGCGTGCCAGGGCATTAGGAGAACATCATGGGGAGCCCAGTGCCAGTGCTGGGAAGAAGGTGAAAGGCAAAGAGGAGAGAGCGAAGCGCCCGTTCCTGGGTGCCCTCTCTGGGGGTGGCTTCATCCATCCATCCATTCATTCATTGACTTCTGTCTCAGGCTCCTCGTCTGCAAGGCAGGGGAGAGCAGCACCAGCCCCACTGTGATGTCGTCAGGGTTCAAGGCCCCCGATGCCAATGAAGCACTTAGGATAGAGCATTTCTGTGACCACGCGCCGAGCTCCGAGCTCTAAGCTCTGCTGAGTCCGTGACGAACGCGGCTTCCCGACGTGGGTGAGCCCCTCTGCACTCCTCGAAGGCTCTCCGCTCTCAATGGCTTGTCCTTGGCCGTCCGCAGCTGCTCGGCCATCTTCTCTGCCTGCTATAGGTAGACTGCCCGCCAGCCGTCCCCATGGTTCTAGGGACTCCCTGTCCCCCCGCAGGCACACGGCAGGGCTCTGCTTTACTTAGAGGATGTTGCTGGGCCCCAGCTGTCCTGCACGCCCCTTACGGCCGACTCAAACATTATTTCAGTCGCTAGTATGCACACGCCGAGATTTCTGCCACTGAAGGACATAAAAAAGCCATTTACATGCATATGATGGAAAAAATTTGAAGCCGGTCCAGGGTGAAAGTTGAGTCTCTATCTTTCTCAGCATGAACTTCTGGTAGCAGTTTCTTCTGGCTCTTTCTGGAAATTTCCATGACAAGTAATCCTACCTATATATTTTGGTATTTTTAATACAGGAGATAATCATATCCCATGTAAAGGGTATACATGTGTATGTATATAGTCAATAATTATGAATAAGTTTTTGCATCAGCTTTTAAAAAAGATTTTACTTATTTTTTTTGACACACACAGAGAGAGAGAGAGAGAGAGTACAGGTAGGCAGAGTGGCAGGCAGAGGGGGAGGGAGAAGCAGGCTCCCCGCCGAGCAAGGAGCTTGCTGAGGGGGCTTGGTCCCACGACTTTGGGATCATGACCTGAGCCAAAGGCAGATGCTCAACCAACTGAGCCACCCAGATGCCTCTGTGTCAGTGTTTTTTGCTCTGTTTTCGAACTATAGAATATTCCATTAGAAGATATACTGTAATTTATCAAATCATCCCTCTTACAGATAGCCTATTTTTTTCCCTCATAATTAACACTGCACTGAGCATCTTTGAATGGAATTCCCAGGTCTGACATCTAAGGGTCAATGGATAAATGTATTGGAATGGATACTGTGCCAGCTTACCCTCTTGAGACAGGGTAGCACATTCTCTTCTTGCCCACTCTCCTTATATTTTGAGCCCCAAAGCCTCATGGTTATCCATCCCAACACCTTCTAATTCTTTAGAATCTCCTTTGCACGTGAACACAGTCAGTGGGCTCCATATGACCTGTAATTACCAGCCAGAACTGAAAATTTGCGGTGTGGAGCCATGATGGTTAATTTTGTGTCAAACTGGCTGAGCCACAGTGCCGAGGTGTTTGGTTGAACATTATTCTGGATGTTTCAGGGTAGGTGTTTTTGGGATGTGATTAATGCCTAAATCAGTGGACTGTCAGTAAAGCAGATTCTCCTCCCGGTGGGGGTGGGCCTCACCAAATCAGTCGAGGGCCAGACTAGAACAAGGACTGAGTTCCCCTGAGCAGGAGGGGGTTCTGCCAACACTCTGCCTTTGCGTTCTGCAGCTCTCCCCAAGTTTCCAGCCTGCAAACCAACCCCCCACCCTGCCCCATCAGAGTTTGGACTCGTTAAGCCCCCCCAGTCCATGAGCCAGCTTCAGACTGTCCTTCAAGGTGGAGGAAGCAAAAGAAGAAAGATAGAGGGGATTTCTAGCTTTATTTCCTCTCTCATGGGTTGTAGTGTCTATTTTACATGTTTCACAGAGCACACGGTGTACATACCTAGCACACAGGTATGATTTATTTGTAAATACACTTGAGTTCGAGGGCATGCCTAAAGCTTTTTACTGAGCTGAGTGTGTGATCAAAGTAGGGAGCTTGCTCTTCTGTGAGACCGCTTGAGTTTCTTGGCATCACTCTCACCAAATAGGGCTTTATGCTTACATGACAGAAATTCAAATCCATTCCTAAATGCACCCGAATGCTCTCCAGAGTCCTTTAAGATTCCCCAAGTGATACAGACACTGTCCACAAAGAAATTCTATTCCAGTTGAAAAAATAAAAAGAGGAAATAGGAGAAACCCTGATTGGACAAAAATCTTGAGAGCGTGTGGCAGTTTCTATGTGCGTCTCATTCACAGCGACTTCTTTTGTTCTCCATGGATTTTTTTACAGTACAATTTTGGGCACACACTTTTATTGGTTTTATGGATTTATAAACCTGATTCCCTGATCTGAAGAGCCCAAGGGGACACTTTGTAGCAGAAACCTCTTTTTCATAAGGACGTTAAGTGCCTTTGTGATAGTCATCACCTGCCCAGCATAATTACACTGTTTTCTGAGTCAGATGAAAACCAATGAATCGTGGCTGCCTGGGAGCCCTAAAGAAACATTCTCTCCTCCTCTGCTGAAACATACGCAGCCTCTCCTCCCAGAAAATATGAATCAAGAGCTTCCAGGAACAAGGCAGCACCACTGGACTGACATCAATGTTGACGTCATTGCTCATGTGTGTTCACGCGTCCCTTTTGGGTCTCATGACAGCCCCGGGACTCACGTGCTGGGGGCAAGTGCTGATATTCCTGCCTCACACCTGGCCGCTTTCCTCTGATAACACCTCCTGATAATCGCTTGAATTTTCCCTGGGACACTAGCCCTCCCCGAATGGCCATCCAAGGTTGGCCAGGGGAAAGACCCCTGTCGCTGAGGTTTCTCAGGTTCAACCGATCAGAGAGAAATAATTTACAGGTAAGCTTAGCTGACCAATGAGCGTTAGCCCTGGGAGTTCGGCTGCAGGTATAGGGTAAGAGGCACTATCTCTCCGTGATGATTGTTAAACTGGTCAGAAATGCACTGCTTTATTAAATCCTCCTGATATCCCTAGAAGCTGTGAGTTTGAAATGCTAGTTTCCGGAGGAGGTGGTCCAGGCTCATAAGGCATCAGCAGTGTAGTGTGTAAAACAGGAGAGCTTGGCTTCCAAGCCCAGGTCAGGCCAACTCAACGTGCCTGCTCTTGTAGACAGTAGAGCTGTTTTCTAGGCTCTTCTCGGGCGACTGGGAGTTTCATGAATAATTGACTTCTCTCCATCCTAGCGACATCTTCAGGAACAGGACCCTTCTGCAGAATTCCAGGATTTGCTTGAAGTGGGCAATGCATAGTTTTGAAGAAGGAGCCTCTGAGATCTTTGCAAATGCCCAGGGCACACACATGGGAGGGGTCCCCATTCCTGGCGCCATTCAGGCTACAGTGCACCTCCCTCTCTTCTCATAAAGCCCCCACTAACATGGCACTAGTCTCATTAACTCCAGAACTTAAACTGTATTATTATTATTGTTGTTGTTGCTGATTTTGTTGTCGTTGTTTGAGAGAGAGAGGCAGAGAGAGAAGAGACAGAGAGAAGGGGCAGAGGGAGAGGGAGAGACTCTTAAGCAGGCTCCATGCTCCACGTGGAGCCTGATGTGGGACTATTACATGACCCTGAGATCATGATCTGAGCTGAAATTACTAGTCAGATGCTTAACCACTGAGCCGCCCAGACCATCTCCCCCCCCCCCCCCCCCCCCCCCCCCCCCCCCCCCCCCCCCCCCCCCCCCCCCCCCCCCCCCCCCCCCCCCCCGCGCCCGCCCCGGACTGGATTCTTGCATGAACTGACTAGCAAGGAGGAGGGCCCTCTGCCATAAGGAAGCAATTCTTCACTGGCAGACGGCTCTCTTTGCCTATTTCCAGCTATTTAATTATTTTTAAAACCGTGGCTCATCAGCTAGATGTCAATGTCGAGTAACACTTTCCTCTAGTTGAACTTCCCGGGCAGCAGAATGAAAAAATAAATAAATCTGAATCATCAAAAACAAAAAAGAGAACTCCATGACCCTGGCATAAGCGCAATTACAAGTTTGACTGGCTTCCTTTCTGACGGTGACTTAGCAGTGGCTTGGAGCCCAGCAGTGTGCAAGGCCTGGCCAGGACGGAGCCAGCAACCGACACCTGCAACGGGGCTACAGACCAGGGCTTTGCGATATTCTGGAATAACATGAAAAATGTCAGTGTACATTTATCCGCTTTGCACTCAGGTACTGACGGTCCATGTTAAGAATTCTTAGGTGAGTGTTCAGACTGGCTACGGTTGAGGCGGGGGTGGAGACCGAAGGCAGGGCTCTCAGGGTTTGTGGGGTTAGCTTCTGCCACCCGGCTCCCCACTGCGGACAGACTCTGGACCAGCGTGTTTTGGACTCCAAAGCCCGCGTTTGTCTTTTTCCAGCAGTGTGACCTTGCTGAGCCCTTGTCCCCCCCAGGACTATTCTCATTTCGATGCAAACAGTCTTCTGGGACCGCCCTCTGCAAGGCTCCTTCCCTGCAAAGCTGACCCTGGGGAGGACCTGCCCCCGTGAGTCCCCCAAGGGCTACCTCTGGAAGAAACTCTAAGTAGCAAGGCTGCCTAAGGTCACCCAGCCTGCGACGGGCCTGAGTCAGATTTTATCGCTGGCACAAAGGGAAGCGGGCAGGAAACTTGGAGGAACAGTATGAAGCATCTTCTTCTCCAAGTGCAAATAGCGCCACGGTCTCGTGGTTGGGCGGCGGAAAGAGAAAGAACTCGCGCGCGCCGTCGACAGCTCAGAAGAGCCGAGGCGAGCACAAAGGAGAGCACTCGAGGGCAGGGGTCCCAGCGCGGGGGGAACCGCAGCCACACCAGGACGCAGGGCCGCTCTCCGTGCGCGCAACACGGCCGCACGCCCACTGTGTGTCGGCGCCCGACACTGCCCCGACACGACGCCTAACACGCGAGCTCCACGCGGGACAGGTCCCATCACGCTTCTCCCCACGCGCGAGCGCCGGGGACCCCGCCTCCCGACTACAAGTCCCAGCAGCCGCGGGCGCGGGCGCCGCCGGGACACCGGAGTCCGGACGGACTACAAGTACCGGCAGGCTCGGAGCGCACGCAGGGACTACGATTCCCAGAAAGCACCGCTTGCGGCTCGCGCAGGGCCCTCCGGGATATGTAGTCGGCGCGGGGAGCTAATTCCTCATTCATTCGGCCTCAGAAGGAATGAGCACTCCTCTCACGGTCCGCCGACGCGACTTCTGACCGGGCTGACGAGGAGACGGGGCTCCCGCCGGGGAAGAGAGGATCCCGAGAGGCCCCAACCGTGGCGCGGCGGGAGGACGCGTGCGCATGCTCGGCGCTCGTCGGCGCGGGCGAAGGCGCGCGCGGGAGGCCTGGAGCGGCAGGCCCCGCCCCCTCGGCCCGTCCCCGCGCCCGGCGCGCCCCACTCGCAGAGCCTGCGCAGACGATGCAGGGCGGCGGGCCGCGGGGAGGGACTCGCGGCGCCTGCGCAGAGCGGCGGCTTCTCTCGCGAGGACGGACGCCATTATCGCATCTCCCCGACAAACACCACGAGAATTCCGCAGCCCACACGGTAATTGCAGCTCCCGCAGCCGGTCGCGTCTCCACCTCCCCCTTCCCGCGGGGCGAGAGCGAGAGCGAGAGCGAGATCTCCCCTCCTCCCTCCTCCCTGCGCCCTCCTCCGGCCGCCGCGCCCGCGCCCGCCGCCCCCGCCCGGACGCCCTGCGCGACCGGCCAACGGCCCGCCGCCCTCGGCCCGGACTCCCCTGGGCGCCCCGCGCGCCGCCCCCGGCCCCGTCGGCGCGCTCTGCCCCCCGGGCCCCCGTCCCGCTTCCTGCGGCTCCCCGCCCCGGCCCGCCGCCCCCGCCGGCCTCCCCGCGGCCCGGCCCCCCGCCCCCCGCGGCCCCGACAGCGCTCCGGGCGGCGGGCCGCGCGCCAGCCTCGCTCCCCCCGGAGCCCCGCGCGCCGCCCTGTCACTTGTCGGGGCCGCGGGGGCCGAGGTCGCGGCTGTGTCCGCCCACCGCTCGCACTGCGCCGGGAGCCGCGTCCCCCGAGTGGAGCCCGTCGGAGGCTCTGCTGGGCGGGCGCGGCGTGTGCCCCGAGGGCCGCCCCCCAGCCCCGCCTCGGGCCCGCTCTGGGCTCGCCGTCCTGCCCCGGAGCGCACCCCGGGGCCGGCTCAGGGAGGGCCGCTGGGAGGGGCCCGGCCTTGGTCGCGGAGGCAGGAAAGTGACCCGAAAATAACCCGGGGGA
>JAQQSY010001388.1:0-14423 GCA_028646535.1 Procyon lotor | reverse complement strand
TGGAAAACCTCAGACCCTGTCCACTGAGGACAAGTCAGCCACACTACTAACCACAGGATTGTAGCAGATTGACTGGAATCTGGAAATTTCTGAAACACATCTATAACTTCTTCAGCCTGACAATTCCCTAGCCATCCCCTTTCCATTAACACATGCACAATGTGTGTGAGAAATGTGCTGTTAGGGCAGTGCTGAAGTACAGAAAAGACTCAGCCTCATAAATTCTCATGGTTCCTAGAACTTAAACTTACAATAGTTGAATACAGATTTTAAAGCAATGTCTTATCCTACCCGAACTCAAAATCTAATAAAATCAGATATCAACCATTAGCTAGAGAAGCATCAGTACCTGGTGGTTGGGGTGTTGCAAAACTTAGGTAAACTCAGTCTTAGAAAAGAAGTGGTCTGGACCTTGATATACTCAGAATTGGTGAATATAAATAATTATTTTCATCTTCATTACTAGATACAGGAACATGAGAAATCAACTCACTGGAGGTGGGGGGTTGGGGGATGCAAAGCAATGATATGCCACAATATTTTATATAAAATGGTATAAATACTTATGCATTAATAATATTCATATATGTATTATGTATGATATATGTATTTTATGTGTGTATATGTACCTGTGTATGTTTGTGTGTATATGCTAATATAACATTGTATTCTGATAATCCATGCCTACAAATAAACATGCCTCAATAACATAGTGTGATTTAGGACAATTTTTTAGGTTTACTACAGCTTGCTTCAAAATTTAATGCAAAGCTACAAAATACTATATTAGTATAAAATAAATAATCGCAGAATAAAATTAGTCATAGGTTATACATGTTCTTTACATGAAAAACTACTAAATATTGCTGAGAGATAGTAAAGAAAATCTAAATGAATAAAAAGATGAACTATAAGCATATATGGAAAAGACTTAATATTTTGAAAATGTCAATCCCAATTTAATCTATAAATTCAGTGCAATCTCAGTCAAAATACTAGAATTTTTTTAAAAATTGACAAGTCAATTTTTTTTTTGCATTATGTGGCAACACAAAATTCTATAGTAGTCAACTCTCTCAGAAAAAAAACAAACTTAGAATTATATGACTCAACTTTTTAATTGTCAAAAGTATACAACATTATATTTACCATCTTAACATTTTTAGTATATAATACAATAGTGTAACTATAGGCACACATCTGAAACAAGCCTCTAGAATATTTTTATCACACAAAACTGAAACTCTATATTCAGTGACCAATACCTCTCCTTTTCTCCTTCCCCCAAGCCCCTTGCATATCATTCTACGTTTTTTTCTAAAAGTTTTAGATAGCTCCTATAAGTGGAAACACGCAGTATCTGTCTTTTATAACCAGCTTATTTCACTTTGCCTATAGTCCTCAAGATTAATCCATACTGTAATATACAATAATATTTCCTTCTTTTTTAAGGCTGAATAACATTCCACTGTCTGTATTTAAACCACATTCTCCTTATTCATTCACCTATTACTGGTAAAATAAAGAAAAACATCCCATCATCTCAATAAGTGCACAATAAGCATTTGAAAACATCTGTCACATTCATGATAGAAACTCAATAAAACAGGAACAGAAGATAAATTTTCCAACTTCATTAATGAAAACTAGAGCTAATATCAAATAGCATAAAAGAAAATATCCCTTAATACTATGTATGTTTAACATTGTTCTAGAGGGTTCCAGCCATTGCCATCAAGCAACAACAACAACAACAAAAAAGTAGACTAAAGGTAGACCAAATGGAAAGGGATGTCCTCATTTACAGATAGTATGGTTGTCTGTGTAAAAAACCATGAAGAATCAAGAAAGAAAAAAAACTACTAAAGATAAGTGAATTTTGCAATGATATGACATTCAATGTCAAAATACAAACCCCAGTTTTATTCTTATCTTCTAAAGAAAGAACACAGAAAATATATTTAAAATTATATTCTATTTCCAGTAACATTAAGTATTTAGAAACTCTAGTATGAAGCACTTTGGAATATACTCAACAAATATTTTATAAGATGTGAACCTGAAAACTTCAAATATTTCAAAGGGTAATTAAATAACTAAATATAAAAATAAGTCATGTTCATGGATTGGAAGATGTGATATTTTTAAGATTTTAATCCTCCCTAGTTTGATCTATAGATTCAATGTAATGCCAATCAACTTTCACAGAAGAGTTTTATAAAGATATTGATAGGCTGATTCTAAAATTCAAATGGAAAGGTAGATAAAAACTAAATAAACAGAATCCACAGTCTCTCATGGTTCATCTCCCCCTCTGAGAGACTGTGGATTCTGAGCAACAAACTGAGGGTTTAGGAGGGGTGGGGTGGGGGGTTGGGTGAGACTGGTGGTGGGTATTGAGGAGGGTACGTATTGCATGGAGCACTGGGTGTGGTGCATGAACAATAAATCTTGTAACACTGAAAAGATAAAATAAACGTATTCAGGGAAAAAATTTTATTATTAGCATGATGTTTATACCACAGAATCTAACTTAGACAATATCATTTGCATATAATAAATTGATTACACATGTAAAAAAAACTAAATAAACAATTGTCAACAAGAAGAACATATGTGGATAGTTTAGGCAACTTGTTCTTAACTTTTAATATAAATTTACATCTATAAAAACACTATTTTAATGACATAAAAATAGATATACAAGTAAGTGGAACAAATCAGATATTCTAAAAATCAACCCGTAGTTGGATGGCCAATAGATTTTTGACACAAACACCAAAGTAATTAAATGGAGAAAGATAGTGTTTTAATCAAATATTCCTGGAACAACCAGGTATCTGCTAAAAGCAAATAAACAATAAACAAAAATACTGTCCTCACACCACATATATAAATATACACATAAGCAATGCAAAATGGTTCACTGTACTAAATGTAAGAGCTAACCTATTAAACTACCTAATATTGGTTGGTTGATGATTTCTTAAACAGAAAGAAAAGCATAACTATAAAAAATCTTTAAAATGTGCTTCACACATATTCAGAACAAACTTTTCTTTTCGAAACACATAGTTAAGGAAAACTCATAGGCAAACAACTAAAATACTGCAAAACATCTATCGAAGGACTGTTAACCAGTAGATATAAAGAACACTTACAATGAAGTAGTAAAACAACCCATATAAAACAATGTTCAAAATATTTGAACACTCTCGAAAAAAAATGCAGGTACATGAATGGATGTGAAACATCATTAGGCGCAGGAGACATGCAAATTAAAACCCCAATGTGATGTACTACTCACTTAAGGGAATTGGTAAAGTTCAAAAGACTAACAATACTAAGTGTTGGTGACAATGCAGAGCAACTAGAGCTGTCGTATAGTACTAGCTGGAAAACAGAATGGCAAAGCTTCTTCTATTTTGACACTTTTATGTCACTTTTTTTGACACTATTATGACACTTCTTCGGAAAAAGAAGTGTCACAAATTTTAACATTCACATATTACCTGACCCAACAATTCCACTTTAAAATTTTACTCAAGAGAAAAACAAACAACTATGTCTTCATGCAAAGATGAATGGATAAATATTTATAGTAAAATGGTTCTAAATTGCCACAAACTGGAAAAACCTAAAATGCCCAACAATTGTCTACTGTATAAGCTAGTTGGAGCTTACCATACTATATAATATTATTCAGAAATACAAATGAATGAAATATTTATACATAGAACAATATTATCGCAGTGGAGGAAAAGCCAAACACAAAACACTATGCGAAGTTGATTAAGTTTGATTAAGCAGTGGAGGAAAAGCCAAACACAAAACACTATGCGAAGTTGATTAAGTCTAAGAAATAAAAATCTATAATAACAGAAAGTAGATCAGCAGTTTCTCTGGGTAGGGGGTGCTGTGTGTGGAAGATTAGCTACAAAATGGAACAAAAAAACATTTAGAATGAAGAAACCTGGCGTATACCCTGATTATTGTAACAGCTTCCTGACTATGTACAATTACCAAAACTCAAGAAACTATCTGTTAAGTTAGTATATTTGATTGAATATAAATATAATCTTAGCAAAACTAAATGCATAAATTAATAAAGTAGTAAAGGAAATTCAGACAGTACTAGATCACATCTCAAAGAGTTGCTCTTTTTCCCAATGTCATAGATTTCTTAAATGATGGAGTTCTAAAGTAGTGAGACAGATAAATCAGTAAAAAGAGTAGCAAGTCAGATTTTCTGCTATGCCTCACCCACTAGACAATAAATCCCCATCATTCATTTGACTTTGGAGATCATCAAAGGCTCAGACCATGACACAAAATTCCCATTATCTCATTGACTGATGATAGATAAGGGAATCAGCAAAGTGCTATAATCAGTTCAACATGCATCACAGAAGCTTGGGCATTAATAGGAAAGGATTGCTGGGTTGATTAGGGGTAAAAACTAACTGAGCTATAAACAATAATATGTGGAATTACTTGTCCATCTGGGCTGAAAACATTGCATTACTACCGAAAACACACACACACACACACACACACACACACGATCTGGACTGTCACTAACCCTGATACTTTAATCAACAGCGGATAATGAATGAACAAATGATATCTTCCAGATAATCTTCAGATAGTCTTTCCATTTATATTATGTTGAACAGGTATGATATTTCTGCCCAGGTACAAACATGCTGAGAGTAAGGTTATTATTTTAACTAACCAACAATGTAAAAAAGCAAAACAAAACATCAGCCCTTCTCTCAGGTTTACATCTGTATCTATCAAAAGGCAACATTATTGGGGCGCCTGGGGGGCTCAGTGGGTTAAAGCCTCTGCCTTCAGCTCAGGTCATGATCCCAGGGTCCTGGGATCGAGCCCCCCATCGGGCTCTCTGCTCCGCAGGAAGCCTGCTTCTCCCGCTACCATTCCCTCTGCTTGTGTTCCCTCTCTCGCTGTGTTTCTCTCTGTCAAATAAATAAAATCTTAAAAAAAAAAAAAAAAAGACAACATTATTATTTCAAAATGTTTACCTTAGTCACGCCCTTCCCTGACCCCACTGCAAAAGGAAGTGAGGACTTTGATCATTTCTTTTGTTCTTTAACAACTATAGCAAATCTGCACTCTTTTTTCCACATCATAATTATACCTAAATTATATAGGGATAAAAATGACCTGAAATTGCATAATCTGCCAACCAGGAAATGGGTGGAACTCAGGAAACATTTTCTTTTTTTTGAATGTCTAATTTTAATTTCTGTTGAAGTATCAACTAGGTTTAACTACATGATTAATAGGAGAGAAGAAAAATGATGATTTTTTTCCTATATTTTTTTCCCTTTAGGCCATCTCTTTAGTCTTAATAAGTTTTAATTTTGTCTTTTTTTTTTTTTTCATTAAGCCAAACTAAAGTAGCTTTTATATACATAGAGAAGCTGGACATTCTTTCTGGACTTTTAACAAGGAAAGTAATTCCATGTTTTGACCCTGAGAGAATAATCTGACAGATACCCCTGTCCTATCACTGGCCATATTGAGGGCACTTATCTTTCCTCAGAAAATAAAAGACAACTGGGACAGCAGAAGAACAAAACACCAGTCATCGACAAAACTAAAATATTTTTGCTCACTGTCTGATCAGCCTTAAAACTCTTGAAAGCATAAATATTCCACCATATACTTGAGAAAGAATGCAGAAAGACATACTAGTTTCTACCACACAGGGCTCTCAATACATTAGCTTCAACATCAAACACCTCAAGTATGAAATGGAACATTAAATTTTGTTTATATCTGTTTGGGGGAAATACTACGATTTGTTTTATGGTCCCCAACACAGAACTCCACAAATTTAGTAGATCTGAGAAAGCAGTGGGACATATACATATTCATAGTTTAACTGTATAAAACAATAACTTCCTCTAAAGTAGGAGTAATGATGATCTCTAACTTATGATGCTATTATAATTAAATGAGTTAAGACCCTGACTGTGGGTGAACCAGCAAATCTCCAAGAAATTAGGAGGTTCAAAGAAAACTCATTAGACCCTGTTGTTTGTTTCCATTGAGAAATAGGAGGACAGACATGCTTCTTCCCATGAACAGAAAGAAAAGAAGTGTGGGAAGGAAAAGAAGATGGAGTAGACAAGCACATTGGAGACCAAACATAAAAAGAGTGGCTAGAATGACAAAATGAGGACATTTTCTCAGTCCTTGGAAATGTTTCCTTCAGAGGCAAATGGCACTTCTAGTATTAGATCTATGGGCTATTTCCTAGGTTCCTTTTGTGTTTAAGACACTTTAAATACATGTTTAATACATGTATTTGTATTACATGTATTTAATGTACATAAATACATTAATGTGTGTAACATGTTGTTATACACATTAATATATAAATACATATTAAATCCTATGTAATGTATGTTGATAATTATGTATTACATAAATTTCATATTAATAGTTTATGTATCAATGCTACATAATTGCATATCAATAATTAATTACATATATGTAAGTGTAAATTAATTAAAGATAAAAATATTGGCTTTTAATTCTATATTTAAGATGAACAGTATTTCATTCAAATATAACAACTACCTATACTAATATATTGAGTTATTTAGAAGTATGGTTTATCTGTTTGGATAATGAATTCTTACCATAAGAAAATAAGGAAATGGATATCTACTTTTTGTTTTCCTTTTTAATGATGTGGCACACCATAGATATGTTTTTTGATTTTATACTGATGGGATAGAAAATAGTTAATCTGCAAATTCCTGAGTATGATTGTGATATCTAGCAAACTTCTTAATGTGGAAAGAGAATAGTACAGAGAAAGCTAAGAAATACTGACTAATGGGATTAGCCAATCTAATCTGTAGACTAATTACTTGTCATGCTTAAATAAGATTTACATATTAAACATCTCCCATGTTTTTCTTTTTGACTCTACTTGAACATATTTACCTGATTTTGTGTATCATTAGCAATATTTAAAATACCTTTATCGCCCAATAGATACCAAAATAAAATTTATAAAACAGAACTCAGAAGCACTAGTACATCAATTAGATAGATAGATAGATAGATAGATAGATAGATGATAGATAGATAGATAGATAGATAGATAGATAGATAGATAGATAGATATCGGGTTAAACCACACTAAAAAGAGTGAAATATCACACTTGACTTTCTTATTGATCCTTCTTTTTCTCAGAAATAATGAGTAGAGATATTTCCTTATCAGCACAGATAAGGAAAGCTTTAGTAAATTGGCGAATGTTGCATAGTTATGAGAAATCACAGCAGGAAAAGATGTGTAAGTAATAGAAAACATAAGTGGTAATGAAGGAGCAGGAAAAAGAAAAAAGAAGTGGAAGTGTTAGGAAAGGCAAGATAATCCCCTTAATAGGAAGTAAATATGTTTTTTTTTCATATACATGGAGAATTTGTAACTGTGTAAAGTATAAATTCATGTTTCTTCACTGAGTTTCTCCATAGCATTATTGTCCTTCTAAGACAACAAAGTTTCTCACATGTAATCTTGGAAGTATATATTCTTTAGGGTCTCTGTAGTATTTTCAGTCACAAATGTGAGAAATATTCAGTCATCAGTAACATTATCATTGAATTCATAGTCATCTGTTCATATTGCAGAGATGTCCATTATCCATGATCTAACATTGGCTTTTGTTTTCCTTCTCATTACTTTTACCATGACGTTTAAGATCTCAGTCTTACCTTCTGCAGACACATGTATAAATACAAATATATGAACAAACACGTTTTTGATCTTGTACAATATAAATCTTAACCTCTGATTTTAAGCTTTCCGACAGTGTGTATGATTGTGGAAAACATTATTTGACTAAAATGGTGAGCTATAACATCAAATTGTTACTTGATGACCACCATATATAATTGAAAAATGACAGTATTTTGCAATGGCAAATGCATTAAATTGATCTGTTAAATCTATGTTTTACTATTCTGATTCTTAGAACTGATTTCCTTCTCAAATATTTGCTATCTTCTAATATCAATATACCATTTTATGTCTGAAAAGGACTGTAATGCCTAAGAGGTGTTTTATGTCTCTTAAGAATATACAAAAGCAAAGCATTTTTAGGTCCATGACCTCATTTGGTCTGCAACTATCCTCTAAGGAACACAGAGTAGATGAATTTGGAATTTAACTAGTCGCCTTTCCCAAAATTATAGATGATATACCTAATAAACGATGAAATCAAAGTGAAACCTACTGCCCAAACTTTTGGAAATAATACCATCATGCCCTTAAAAAAAGGCCAATTCAGAATATTTTGTTTAAGAAACCAGTGGAAGAGGGGCGCCTGGGTGGCTCAGTTGTTGGGCATCTGCCTTCAGCTCAGGTCATGATCCCAGGGTCCTGGGATCGAGCCCCACAAGGGAAGCCTGCTTCTCCCTCCCCCATTCCCCCTGCTTGTGTTCCCTCTCTTGCTGTCTGTCTCTCTGTCAAATAAATAAATAAAATCTTAAAAAAAAAAAAAAAGAAGAAGAAGAAGAAGAAACCAGTGGAAGAGCAAAACATTTTAACCATTCAAAAAAAAAAAATAAAAAAGTATGAAAAATCAGAAAAGGGTCCAAGGAAGCAAGGAGAGTAGGAAATGTCATTGTTTGAATTCTACTATGTGAAGCAACAAATACTAGTAACTCACATAGTGCTAATTGTCAAGGAGACCAACCAGACACTTCTGTGGCAAGTTGACGATATAAGATAGTTCCACCTAAAGAAGAACAGTGACATTTAAGTGATAAAGGTAGCCACTTATTTCAGATATGGGCTTGACTTATTGGCTCACAGAATCTTTGACAGCACCATCACCCAGGAGCTCACAGAGTTTCTAAATCATCAACATGGGATATTGTATAATATTTTCTTTGACCTAGAAGCCAACAGAGCAATCCCATGACCATATGATCCACTGGTCCTGCCAATATTATGTCATCCAAAAGGTGGTAGTCTTATGGAATGACCTTTTAAATTAGAACACCAAGAACACAGATCTTGATTTGTAAATACTTTGTTCCACTTGAATCCATTAGGGCTCAATGGGGAGAAGGCTAATTCCCAAGCCAGCGAATAGGGAAGTACAAGATGATCCAGAAACAAATTTTGCCATAAAGGAAAACAAATGCACAAAAAGTGATGAATATATGTCAAAAGACTCAAGAGCTAGCTTAGGGGTAGCTATGTTTGTCCAACGAGAACCATTCAAGCATCAAAATGAATAATGAGAACTTTAGATTACAACATATTGAATAAATTATAAGTCAGTTTATACAACCATAATATAAATAAATAAAATTTTAAATTAACTTAATGGGGTAAAGGGAAAGCTTTTCCTTAAAATAAATGCTTATGAATAAAGGTAAAAGTAATGATGGAAAGAGATCATCATAAGTCATACTTTGGCAATCACCTTAATAGTAATGATACAAGTGGCATTTTTAATAGAAGCCACTTAAATAGAATTTTAATTTTAACGGGTGGCATTTTGACGCTAAGTATAATGGCATACTGTCAGAATACTCTCCTCCATACCAAAGTGGGAAATGGAGAAAAATGGTGAATTCATATGATGACAACGTGGCAGATACCAACGTGCCCACGGATTAATTTTAAAATCAGTAAACGATAGCTCAATATAGTGTGCCTGCTGATGTGATGTACTGTGTAGAGAACAGCATCATTTGAGTGTACATTCCTGCCAAGAATGAATGATCTGAGTCTGATCAACAGAAAATTTCATATGAGCAAATTTGAGGACCATCCCATAGAATGAAAGATCCGTGCTCTTAAAGACTGTCAAAGTTAAGAGAAGGAAGGAAAGGCTGTTCCAGATTTAGGGCTACTGATAAATAAGACAACTAAAATATGTGTTCCTGGATAAAGTCCTATAAAAGAAAATGAAATGTTGTTGGCAAAGTCAGCAAAATTTAAGTGAGAAATGTTGGTTACTGTAGTGTTATATCCATTTTTTTTCTGCCCTGGTGGGCTATATAATGTCAACAACAGAGTGTTCATGTTTGCGGAGACACATATTGGAGGATTTAGGGCTGGTGGGGCAGGATGGCCTGTGTGTGCATGCAGGCTTGCAGGCAGAGAAAAAGTGATGGAAAAATGTGACAAACTAAACAGTGGAGAATATTGGTGAAAATGATGTGGTTGTTCTTTGCACTGTTCTTACAACTTTTTTATGGGTTTACGACAGTTTTTTTTTTTAAAGTAATACAACTTATTTTGTACCAAGAGGTCAAACCAAAGATTAAAATAGAAGTAAAAGAGGAAGGGAAGGAAGAAAAGGAAAGAAGGAAGGAAACATGGGAAAATGTGTCCAGTTAGAAAACAATGATCCGTGTCCCTGAGTTTTGACACTAGAATGTCATTAATGATTCTATTAAAAATAGTGTTGCAGGGTGCCCGGGTGGCTCAGCTGCTTAAGCATTTGCATTCTGCTCAGGTCATGACCTTGGGGTCCTGGGATCAGGCCTCAAGTGGTCAGGCACTCTGCTCATCAGGAATCCTGCTTCTCCCTCTGCCTGCTGCTCCCCCTGCTTGTACTCCCTCTTTCTATAGCAAATAAAATCTTTAGGGGGGAAAAAAAGCAGTGTTACTGTACTTGTGATAGCAAAATCCAGGTGTGAATGGGAAGTAAAGAAGCAGAGCACATAAAATTCTTCTTCTGCAACTTGGGAGTAGCTACAGGGTTAGAGGGAATGTCAGACTGTTTGAAATGAGAAAGGGAGTATATATCGGGGAAAATGCAAATATAGATGAGACAAGATATATATTTGGGAAAGAGATGAAATGGTAAGAATAGCCTTCTTCTAGGGATATTCAAAGAGTCTTAAGAAATACAACAACAGTTAAAAGTTACCAACAAGTTAATAATAGCCAATTTCCCAAAATATTATGCTATCTTTACTTGAGAAACTAAAGAAACTAAGTCTATGTGTTTAGAGATAAAAATAAGGAGACTAAAGATTATCATTCTGGAAAATAGTGATGTAAACCGTGCTCATTATTTATTTAGTTTGTGTGTAATTCCCTAGTATTAGTTTCAGGATAATCACCTAGTCTAAATCTGAAGAATTTGTATAAAGCTACTGGATTTATGACCTCTACACAAATAATTTACTGATACATCAAAACTTCCCATATCACCCATTCAAGCTAAATGTGGATCTCTATTTTCCCAGACTTGTTCATTTTTAGAGAATTGAACCCTAGGATCCGTGAATTCAAGAGAAGTACGAAGAACTCAATTTCATATTTTGTGCTTTCAAGGGGCTAATAATATAATAAAGAAGAGAGGACATGTGATCAAATAATCATAAAAATCATATGTAAGGCATCCCATGGTAAGGAAGCAAATAGAGTGCCCAGTGGATTAGATAATAATCAGTTCACATGCAGCTCAGGATGGCAGAGCAAACTTTTCCACATCATACATCTAGTCATCAAGGGGGAGGGTATGAGTTTTTAAACAGAGACCATTTTATTTGGAAAGGAAATTATATGAACATGACACTGACAATGGAAGACAGGCTATCTTTTGGGAGTGGTCAGTGAAAGTTTGAGAGTTTAGAAAAAGAACGGGAGATGGTTTGGAAACAAAGATTAGGGCCACACTGTGGAGGACGGAGGACAGTGAAGGAAGTTTGCCGTAGCAGGGAGCTAGTGAGTCAACCCATGGTCTCTCCCTTTGTGCTGGGGCTCAGGGAAGGTTCCCACCCTCTTACCATTCAGACTGGCAGGTCTTCAACCTCTGCACCCAGAGAGGTAAGCAACCCTTTCAGGCAAAGGACATCTGGAGGATTTACTTAGCTTGACCTTCTTGGTCCCTCATCACATTGGACCCCAACCCCGCCCTCAGGGGCTACTCCCCTCCTATGGATGAAGTACTAACCACCAGGGCCAGAGGGGGAGGAGTGGGAAGGGCAGAGCATCCTCCTCCTTGCTATTTTCCTCAAGAAAGCCACTCTGGTCCCACTCACTGTTCATTGTGCATTCTCCTCTCTCTTGACCATTTCTGATGTTGTTTTGTTTCCTGCCATCAGTTATTAGCTTCTAATCAATACATGCACAGTTCCTCCTCATCACCTAGTTGTCTGCTCCACAGCAGGCTCAGCTGTTAGTCCTTTTGGCACTCGCTTTGCATTTCCCTCTTCTTTCCTGCCTCTCTCTCTCTTTCCCTTAAACTCTGCACACCCGTTTTTTTTGTTTGTTTGTTTGCTTTTTTGTTTGTTTTTTTAAGCACTGACCTGTGTCAGTGCAGTGGTTCATGAGCACATTTCTTTCTTTAAGGCTGAAAAATTCACCAATTGCATTCATTTTCTGTAATTCTTGAGTCTCAGATTAGATCCCTTTGTGTAGCTCAGAGAGCTCTTTAGTTATTTCCAGGTTTGGGGTTGTTGGAGGCGATTGAAGCTATTAGATAAGTGGGTGTTTTCTCAAAATGCCATGGAACCTCAGGAAGTTGTCATTCACCTGAGTGACAGAAGGGGCTTCTTCACTTTTATATTGTCTCCAACTTCTGTTGCTGCTTGTTGACTGGATTTTACTCTCTCCATTACAACAGTCTTCCTTTCTCTTGTCAACTCCTCATCTTCTATCCATAGCTATCATTCACTGACTCCCTTTGAGATCAGGACTTCCAGCATCTATTAGAATACTGATATCCATATCAAATGTGATGTCTCTAAATAGCCCGACAATGGTGCCTGAGAGGAGCTGCCTGTGAGCTCTATCAGGGGATGACCTTCCCAATTCCGTATCTCCCCTCAATAATGGCGACCTCGGCGTAGCTTGGCTTAGGCTGAGAGCCGTGTATGGTTTTTAAAGATGTTCCTCAGAAAACTTTCTCTTTAGAAATGAGAGGTTCACATCCAGCCCCTCTCTTAAATAAATATTTATAAAATTTATACGGTATGCTGGGCACTTTTGTAAGTACTTAGGATGTATTGGTGAATAAAACAAAGATCTCTACTGTCATGGAACCTACATTCTACAGGGGAAGGCGGATCATCGAAGTTAAAAAGGGATAAATCACTCTGTTGTACATCATATTACATGATAATCATTGTAGAAAAAAAAAAGAAAAAATTGATCTGACTAAAGCTTGGGAGAGTCAAGATCTTGTAGTTTTTTAAACAAAGAATAATGGACAAATTGCATGTTTGCAGACAACTTATTTTGGCAAATGATGCAAAGAACAGCAATGCGAAGGATACAACGTGGAAGGAAGGAAATCCAACGTGGAAGGAAGGAAATCCAATCCAAGAATAATGGACAAATTGCATGTTTGCAGACAACTTATTTTGGCAAATGATGCAAAGAACAGCAATGCGAAGGATACAACGTGGAAGGAAGGAAATCCAATCAAGATGCAGGTACCTTCCAAATAGTCCTGGGGAATGTGGCTTAGCATTGTCCCCTCAAGGAGCCAGTGAAGGGAACACTTCCGCTGGCTCTTATCACACATTAGCAAGGGCTATTCCGTGAAATGCAGAGTACAACAGGCACAAGTTTGTGGGGCATCTGCACAGTGGAGTTGGGTTCTGCTGGCATCTCAGGATGAAAGTGAGGCACAAGAACCGGAGGGAAAATCGCAGCTCCCCAGGGCTGTCAGAATACAGCTACATACAGTTGGGTGCTGGGGTACAGAGAGGGGGGCCCAAGAATCTGAGGGCATGCCCAATACACAGGGATTGCAGAGGCTGTCATTTAAATATGACAGTTTTATTTATATTATCTCATCAAACAATGAGATGTGATCAAAGGCTCCAATTAGGTAAGAGAGGTACTTATATGAATATAAAGAGGAAGAGCAAGCCAGTCGGAGACAAGAGGCCGCACAAATGTTTCACCGTTTTTGAGCAACAGCAGAGGGTCTAGTGAGGTTGAGCTTGTGATTTGAAGAGCCAGAAGAGGGCTCTACAAATAGGGTCCTGATTGAATGGAGCTTTGTTAGGCTATTGTAAGAATTGAGACTTATATTTGGAGTGAAATAGGAAGACACTTAAGGCTTTTTCAGATAAAACAGTGACTTAACTTACTTATTTTAAAAATTAAACCTGTATTTTTAAATAAGAGCTGATTCACATGCAATTATTAGTAATAATACAAGAGATCTTGTCTACGTAAGTCCTCCACTAATAGCATCCTGAAAAACTTTAATACAGTATCACAACCAGGATAATTCAGTCATTTAAATATGTGTGAACATCTCTGTAGTTGGTTCTCTTCCACTGTGTCCCCTGTGTAGGTTTGGGCATTTACAAGTGCAGTCAAGACACAGAATGAATTCATGAGCACAAAAATCCCTTCGATCCCCCTTCTGTCACCACACAGATCTCCC
>JAQQSY010001387.1:0-14423 GCA_028646535.1 Procyon lotor | reverse complement strand
GAGCGGGTTCGACAACAGTGGGATGTGATGCTTCTCTGCTCGCTTGCTGGATTGGACAATGATTACTTCTTCTCTACATTTCCCTCTGGATTAGGATCTGGAAGTCACTAGACTGATGACATTGTTAAGAACAATTACTCAAGGGGCGCCCGGCTGACTCATTTGGTTAAGCAACCCACTCTTGGTGTCAGCTTAGGTCCTGATCACAGGGTCACGAGATCGAGTCCCAGGTAGGGCTCTGGCTTAGTGCAGAGTAGGACTGAGACTCTCCTTTCCTTCTGCTCCTCCTGCCTGCCCTCTCTGTCTCTCTCCCTCTAAAATAAATACACAAATCTCTTTAAAAAAGAAAAATTATTCAAAACTGGTTTATAAGGCAAAAAGGAGAGTAGCACATCCTTTCCTCTCATACAGGAGGGAAGGCACAAAGGATTATTTTAACTCTTTACTACTGACTAAGGTTGCCAGATGCTATAAGTTAACATGTATGCTAACTTACAGATTGTTTTTTTGTGATACAGATAAAAATAATTTCTGTCCAGTAGAAAAGGTAATCCAGAAAATGTTACAGTTTGTGGCCCTGAAGGACATTAACCAGACTTGTATTATAGCCACTAATCACTCCCAGTTCTGTATCATAATCTTATGGTAACAGTTCCCTTTTTTTTATTAAAGATTTTATTTATTTATTTGACAGGGAGAGAGAGAGAGATCACTGTCAGGCAGAGAGGCAGGCAGAGAGAAAGGGAGAAGCAGGCTCCCTGCTGAGCAGAGAGCCCGATGCGGGGCTCGATCCCAGGATCCTGAGACAATGACCCGAGCTGAAAGCAGAGGCTTTAACCCCCTGAGCCACCCAGGCGCCCAACAGTTCCCTTTTAAATTGCCCGTAAAAAATATGAAGCTCCTTAAATGGTCTTTGAATTGGTCTTAGTATCTCACCAATAATCCATACATTGATTTTAATCAATAAATTCAATAAAATCTCTGCCATGTGCTCAAATTATATACCTCCCATGATTTTACCTTTTGAAAACTATGCTTTAGCTGTTTGAACTGTGGTTTTATTCATCTTTGTTTTTCTGAGCTTAACATCGTAAGTGACATATGGATGGATGTTTAAATAAGGGTGAGTGAAGGACTCCTGTCCCTCCTGTCCTTTACTCCCAGGGCTGTAAATACAAGCAGGAAGAGTGGCAGTCCTCCATCTCTGAATATATATACATATAGGTATATTTACATATTATATGTTATATAATTATAATCATTAGGTAATTATGGTATATAATCATTGTTGTTGCATTATGTAATAATTACATATTATAATAAATGATGGGTTTCATGATTATTTATAAGATATAATAATTATGTGGTGTAGAAACATCCCATTATACACCATACTGAAGGGTTTGCTCTGCCAGCTGGAATTTATAAGTCTGTTTTTATGTCTATTAGTTTCCTATTGCTGCTACAACAAATTATCAGAAATTTAGTGACTTAGTAAAACATACGTTTATTTTCTGACGGTTCTGGACTGCTGACCTCTGAAGTCAAGGGATTAGGAGGGCGGGAGGCTCTCGGGGAGAACCTGTCCTTCTCCAGCCTCCTGAGGCCCCCTGCCCCCCTGGTTCCTGGGCCACACGCCACGCCAACCTGTCCTCTGACTCTGACCTGCTGCCTCCCTCTTGGCTGTTGGAACTGATTCCCCCTTTGGTAACCCAGCACGATCTCATCTCGGGATCCTTGACTTAATCATTTCTGCAGAGGCTTTTTTGCCACATGAGGTCACACATTCATGTTTCTGGAATTGGGAGATGAACCTTGTGGGGCACGGGGTGGCTCAGCCAGTTGGGTTTCTGCCTTCGGCTCAGGTCATGATCTCAGGGTCCTGGGATCGAGCCCCACAAGGGGTTCTCCGCTCAGTGGGGAGCCTGCTTCCCCTCTCTCTGCCTGCCGTTCTGCCTGCTTATGTGCTTTGTCTGTCAAATAAATAAATAAAATCTAAAAAAAAAAAAAAAGGAAAGGAAATGAACCTCTTTGGGGGTGTGCATTTGGGGGATAGGACCATGGTCCCTATCCCAACATAGTAAAAAATGCATACAGAAAACATTTTAGAGAAGAACAGTGAGGTGTCTTACTTGTCACAGGGGCTGTAGTCTTCAAAAATGCCCAAAAAACCTAGTTCATACACGTACGGGCGGGATAATTTAACGAAATCACATTGAGATGTTCATTCCTGACTTCTTGCATTAGCAACACTACTATATTTCTCAGTAGGAGCCACACATGCTCTTTAGTTCGCGGGGTTCAGGATACCACAGGCGCAGGTTTTGGGGTCAAGCCGATCCCATCGAACCCTGGCTAGAGCCCCTGACCTCTTCGGCTCCAGCCGCATCAGCAGTTTAAAGGTGAGGACAATGCTTTCCCTGTGAGGCCACCGAGAAGCTAATGAGGTAACGTATGCAACGCGCTCGCCGGAGTTCCCGGCACATGATAAATACTCAGTAAATAAGCATTTGTTCCTCTTCCTCGTGAAATCCGAACCGACGTCCCACTCTGCGCTCTCACCATGGCCTGGGCTGTGCTTCTGGCAAGAGGGGCTGCAGAATCTCCTGATCTCTGACCGCCTTGCTCCCACCCGTACAGCTTGCTGCCTCTTCTCAAAATGACAGAGAAGCAGCCCGGGAGAACTTCTGCCGGACCCTGTTGCTTCTGTCCCAGGCCCTACATCGATCCTCTGCTTCGCTCAGAGTAAAGGCTTAGAGGCTTCCTCTCTCTTCGGCCCTGTTCTTCCAGTGGGCCCCCTCCCCCCCGCTCCAGCCGTCTGCTGCGGGGGGTTCCTGAGCCCCCCAGCTTGGTTCCTGTCTGAGAGACTTCGCAGGCTGTTTGCACGACTCAGGATGCTGACCCACCAGTCACTCCTCTCTCCTTCGGGGTTCATTTCTGCATATCTTTCAAGTTTGTGTTCAAGCGTCACCTTCCCAGGGGGGGCCTCTCCTTGCTGCCTTTTTAAAATTGCAGACCCACCTCCCATCTTTCACCATAAACATTTCTTATCCTCCTGCTCTGCTGAAATGTTTACCACAGGGTTTATCACCAACTAACATATTCTGTTTTCTTATTTATTTGGGGTATATCTCCCTTCGGCTAAAATATAAGTTCCATGAAGACAAAAATTACTATTTGTTTTGTTAACTAATGTATTATCATGGTGCCCCGAAGCTGGCCGGTACCTGTTAAGTGCACTGAACATATTTACAGGATAAATGAGGGTATCGGTCTTTAAGTTCGTTGCTGGGGCCAGTCGTCTCTCACGTTGTTTCTTCTCAATTCCGTTTCCTGCTGTCCTACGGGCTCTTACACCACATGCTGCCATATATGTAAAAATTGGGGGAGGGGGCACTTATTGTAAAATAGAAAAATGTTCTAATATAAACTGAATATACTTGTTGAATTTTGCTATCGAAAAAAAGATATGGCCATACTCATAGTGTAATGTAAAACATTTCAGAAACCATGATAGGCACATCAGAATTATTTCAACTCATCGAAGAAGAAATTTAAAAGTTTACCCACCAAGGACTTTCATAAAAGCTCCACAGAGAGAAAGCAATCATGGCAATGTGCCAATCTGGTTCAAGTATTTTGGCCTGGAATCAGAATTTTTTGTTCATTGTATTTTTTTTGTTTCAGTGCTATAATTTCACCAAAGACATTTTTGTGTGTGTGTGTTTAATTGATACTGACACGATTCTAAGACTATCTTATGAGTTACATATAATTTGCTATATATGTAACGGCTAGAATTTTCTATATTTGCTATATAAATATAAACTACACAACACACAGACATCTACTGTCCAGGTGGTTTTCTCTCCCATTCTACCTAGCGGATAAGCAATTGAGATGATAATAATATGACTTGATTAAAATGTAGCTGCATTTTATTAACTTTTTAAAAAACAGCTCAGCCTCTACTGATTTAGTTAGATCTACTTTCACAGGAGAGTGAATTTAAATGCAGAAGCTGAACTAGATTATAACCGTTTGTACCATTTTCTTAAAATTTTTATTTATTTATTTGTTAGAGAGAGCAAGCAAAGGAGGCAGAGCAGCAGGCAGAGGCAGAGGGAGAAGCAGACTCCCTGCTGAGCAAGGAGCCCAATGTGGGACTCGATCCCAGGACCCTGGGATCATGACCTGAGCTGAAGGCAGCCACCTAACCAATTGAGCCACCCAGGCGTCCCCTGTTTGTACTGTTTTATCAAGGATCTCCTTGAAACGGATCTGGGGCATTTGTTATTTCTAAGTCTCCAACACCCCGGCAGGTGGGTGTCATGACTCTCTCTGTGTCCTAGATGAGTAGCGCGGAGGTCAAGGACATTGCCAAAGCCCGAGCTTCGTGAATGGTGGGGCTGAGCTCTGAGGCTAAGCCCAGGCTTCATCTCATTCTCATTTATGTCCCTATCAAAATAAGAGGATCTAAGCCTGGAATTCGCCTTCTACACCTCTCCCTTCCCTGAAACTGCTTTTGATAGGGCCCCCAGTGGTCTCTCTGTCACCAAGTTTGCACCAAGACCTTCCGTCCCTGCCTGCCTTAGGGGACCCTTTCACAGTCGACCTTGTCCACTGCTCTGTTGATGAAATGGCCCTTTCTCTTACCTTCCTGGGCAGCAGCCGTCTTCTGGTGGCTTCCTAGCGGCGGGGTCACTCCCTGCCAGTGCCCTCTGCCCACTGCACGTCCCCTACCTCACTCCTGAATGCTGGAGTCCTTCAGAGCTTTGTTCCAAGCTGCCTGTCTCATCTTTCCCTCATTCATCTGTGTGTTTCCTGAACTTCTGTGATGTGCTAGGGGAGCTGCCGTGAGCGAGACCCCAGCAGGAAGGGGATTAGGACACGCAGGGGCACCTCAGGCAAACAGAGAGAGAAAGTTCTCTGAAGAAGGTGTCTGGGGGAGGGGCGCGGGGGCGGGGGTAGGGACAGCCCTGGATGGAGGGAGCCGGGGGAGCGCCCCGGGGATACTTTCCTGAGGAAGTAGCGTTTAAGTTGTATGTTAGGGCTTGCTTCCCACACAACTACCATAGACCTTTTTATCCCCCTCAATACATGAATATGTGCTCACTGCAACAATGATTTTAGGTGCATGGGATGCTAAGTGACCGTCTGCCCTGACTTCCTCTCCCCAGAAGTAAGAATCCATCAAGAGGCTTCTCCGGATTTCCGCGTGAAGGTGCATCTCCAAGATGTTCTGGGCCATCTGTCTCCACATGATGATGTCACCGTACATAGTCACCTGTCCTTACAAAGGGCAGTTTGTAGCTAAGCTGGTGGACGGTTATTGGGAAGAATCACGGTAATTTTGTTTGGGGGGCCCCAAGGATTTTAAAAACCTCCTGCTTTGAATCTCTTGTGGATGCTGTGGAAGGAAATGGTATTTATTGATCCGGGAAACTGCTGTCCACATGGGAGGCCACGGCAAAATCCCAGACAGGTGTCCCCCAACAGAAGTTTATTTCCTCACAGCTGGAGAACAGTGATGTGGGAAACAAAGGCAGAAGAAAAATTATTAAATTTCCTTACTACCTACAGCCCATTGCCAAGGCCTTGACACAGGCCAAGTGACGTTCCTCTAGGGACACAGCTGCCTCAATGTTAATACTTTGCTAAGGGCAAAGAGCAAGCCTAGGCTGACTGCCTGTAAGTCTACTTTAACATAGGAAAATTCCTTTGGAAACTTGCTTTATCTCTAAACCCCCTAAGTAGATGGCCCACAGATACACATCTGAAGGGCCTCATGACTAAGATTTTATTAGACACTAATACATGACCTTTCCTCAACAATACCTAGCCTCCTCAAGGCCCTAGAAACCTTGCTTCCAAAATTCCCTGGAGACTTATGCAATCCCTGACCCCCACCCAACTTGGAAGTATATAATGGGCCACTCCTCATGACCCTGGGTCCTGTCTGCATGCTTTAATAAAATCACCTTTTTGGGGGCACCTGGGTGGCTCAGTGGGTTAAAGCCTCTGCCTTCGGCTCAGGTCATGATCTCAGGGTCCTGGGATCGAGCCCCACACTGGGCTCTCTGCTTAGCGGGGAGCCTGCTTCACCCTCTCCCTCTGTCTGCCTCTCTGCCTACTTGTAATCTCTCTCTGTCAAATAAAATATTAAAAAAAAATAAAATAAAATCACCTTTTTGCACCGAAGACGTCTCAAGAATTCTTTCTTGGCCATCAGCGTCGAACCCTAATGACATCTTCCCTAAAGTCCTAGATCAAGGTGGCCGCAGATTTGATTTCTGGCGAGATCAATTTCCTGGCTTGCAGATGACTGTCTCTCATTGTGTCTTCACAAGGCCTCTTCCCCGGGCAGACAGAGACAGAGAATGAGAAAGAGCTCTGAGGTCTCTCTCTCTTTTTTTTTTTTTTAATTTGACAGAGAGAAACAGAGTGAGAGAGGGAACACAAGCAGAGGGGATGGGAGCGGGAGAAGCAGGCCTCCTGCCGAGCAAGGAGCCCGATGCGGGGCCCGATCCCAGGACCCCGGGATCATGACCCGAGCCAAAGGCAGATGCCTAACGACTGAGCCATCCAGGCGCCCCTGAGGTCTCTCTTTATAAGGATCTCAGTCCTATAACAGCCCCTTATAGCCCCATTTAATCTTAAATACCTTCCTAAGGGCCAAAAACAGTCACATAGGGAAGTAGGACTCTGATGTATGATTTTTGAGAGGACACAGCTCAGCGCACCTTGGAACACATGTTTCTCCTCCTACATCACAGGACTAGGATGTGAAATATGCAACTGTTGTTATGGGATTTCTTTTCCTTCACAGCCCACGGTGCCTGGTCACATGACACGACTTTGAAGAGTGAAGAGGGAGACCAGTCGAAGAGTGGTGGGCAGCGACAGTAAGGTTTACTGAGAGTGCAGAAAGTACAGAACTCCCGAGGAGGCAGGGGACCCGAGAGGGTGGCCACCAGAGTTTCTAAGTCTGGGGGTTTATATGGCTTGTTGGTGAGCTGTTTCAGTCTGATCAATGCTCCCTGAGCCTGTCACCCAATCAGGTTTTTGTCATCAACCCATCACGTGGGAAAGGGCAGAGGACTCCTCCCAGGGTGTTGTGAAATCCCTTTAAGGGTGGTGTCCTCTTGGGCAGAGGCCCCTTGTCCCTGCCTACCTGCCTTCTGACTCTCCTTCATCGATGCTACGAGTCTCCAATGCACCTTAACAGGAGAGGCTGACTGGGGGGGCAGGTCGTGGGAGGCCTGTTGGATATGAAACGCTGGACTCCTTTCTTTGGAGAGCAAGCCCACGGTCCCTCCTGTTCCTGTGCTGAACCCCACTACTCTGCAATCAGCCGTCTCTCCCCCCTTGATCTGTGTGACTGCGGAGAGGGGGGCACATCGTACGGAGCAGTTCTGGGATCCCCACATCATCGTCTGATCAAATTGCAGGAACCTTGACTTTTCCTTTCAGATAGTCACCAGGACTGATGGGGTGTCAGTAGTTCTGATAAACGTACTTTGATCAGTGTGCAGTCATGCCTTTCCATCTGCAGCCTAACCCCCCCTCCCCTGGGCAGGCAGTGGCTTGCAGAAAGCAGGGTCCCAGCCGGCCTGTGGAGTTGGCCATGCGTCTGCTACTCTCAGAACCTGTTTAGCTTGAATTTTTAAAATCTCCATTCTGATGTTTCCTTCACTCATTTTATAATCAGCGAATAATTTTTTTGTACGCAACATTGCTTAAAACCAATGACATGTTTGCTTCCCTAATTCTCCAATCAGAATGTAAGCAATTTTTTTTAAAAGATTTTATTTATTTGACAGACAGAGATCACAAGCAGGCAGAGAGGGAGGAGGAAGCAGGCTCCCCGCTGAGCAGAGAGCCCAATGCGGGGCTCGATCCCAGGAGCCTGAGATCATGACCTGAGCCAAAGGCAGAGGCTTTAACCCACTGAGCCACACTTTAACCCACTGAGCCACACAGGCGTCCCTCTCCAGTCAGAGTTTAAAAGGTCCTTTTTCTGGCAGCAGAATGGACACACGGTATTCCATTAGCTTCAGTTGTACAGCCCCGTGGTTAAACTTCCCCGCGCTGATGCTGTGCTCACCGCAAGTGTAGCTCCCAATTGTCACCATACACGCTAGTAAAACGCCCTACACTGTGGTCTTATGCTGGGCCTGTTCTTCCTGACGATGCAGGCTGGCATCAAAACATCCAGGGGACTTAGAAAGGAAAGGAGAGTGAGTCCCATCCTTGTTTGGGGCCTGGGTTTTTACTGAGCCGATGTCTTCTCAGGCCTCTGGGAACACAGATGAGTGTTCAGGTGTCCTCCGGAAGCCATTTATGCCCTGGAGCCAGGGGTCCTGGGGTGTCAGTGGTCATTTGAATCAGGGCGAACCCGCCCCGTCACTCCCTGGCTGTTACCTATTGTGCTAGAAGACTCCAGAGAAATCCGTAGGTCCTTGACCTTTACAGGAAGGACGGACGGAATCTGTTTTCTAAGGTGTGTGTAGACAGGGTGGGGGTGTTGGCCAGTAAAAGCAGGAGAAGGAGTGGAGAAAGCAGGCTTCCATGGGGTCCCTCCAGGCTCCCTGTCTCACTGAGTTATGCACCCCGTTACTGCCTGTACCTCCCACTCCCCTGCATTTCGCCCCTCCTGCAACTGTCAGCTTGTTCTCTGTGTTCTCTGTTTACAGGTCTTCTGATCAGAATTTGAAATCTTTTTTTTTTTTTTAGATTTATTTTTATTTTATTTATTTGAAGCAGAGAGAGAGAGAGAGCATGAGAGGGGAGAGGTCAGAGGGAGAAGCAGGCCACTCGCAGAGCAAGGAGCCCGATGTGGGACTCGATCCCAGGACTCCAGGATCATGACCCAAGCCGAAGGCAGTTGCTTAACCAACTGAGCCACCCAGGGACCCAGAATTTTAAATATTTTTAATTTAATTTTTCTTTAAAGATTTTTATTTTCTTATTTGTCAGAGAGAGAGAGAAAGAGAGAGAAGCAGGCTCCCCGCTGAGCAGAGAGCCCGATGTGGGTCTGGATCCCAGGACCCTGAGATCATGACCTGAGCCAAAGGCAGACTCAACTGACTGAGCCCCCCAGGGGCATCCCCTAATCGGAATTTTTTAAAGAATTACTGCTATTACAGTCTGAATCCTCTAAGCAATTTCTCTTCTAGAAAGTGCAAGTGAAAATACTAGCAAATGAAATTGAAATTGAAAGAAAAGAGTAAAAAATTATACTGATACAAAACACAAGTGAAACTGCTCCATGTTCCTGCCCCAGAAAAGAAAACGAGGCTGTTGTTTCTACGGGCAGTTCCAGTGAGGGCTGGCGGAAGAGCCCTAGCCCACGTGTTTAGTAAGAGCACTTTTCTAGAACTTTTTCATCCAGATTTTATATGAGAAGTCACCTAAAAATTTAAATGGGAACATACATAACACTTTCCTCCATAATTTAAAGGTACTCTTTTCACTTTCTTTCATTTTTTTCTCTCTCAAGTCTTTCCATTTTCCACCCACTTTTTATTAGGTCGTTTTCTGTTCTTCACAGTGAAAGTGAATCTTGCCCTCTGAGGTCCTGTTTCTGCCGGTCCCCCCGGCTGACTCAGCACATCTCTTTACCACTGAGTTGTTACAAAGTAGAGCGGGAAGGAACAGTAATTGGAAAAAGGAAAGAAGACCGTTGAAATATAATCATGGGATTTGTGTTTACGCGAAATATTATGCCCAGGTTTCTTTCTTTTACTCAGCTGACCCCTTCTTTATCAGAAATTCAAATACATGGAGCGCACAGTCTTACCAAAAACCTGCTATTTTTAAAAGGTTAGCTGAGAAATTGCCATGTGATCCAACAATTTCACTTCTGGGTACATACACGCAAAAGAATTGAGAGCAGAAACTTGAAGAGATGTTTATTCATAGCAGCAATAGCCAAGAGGTAGGGAAAACTCGGTGTCCACCGATGGATGGACGGGCAATCCAAACGTCGTGTGGTTCAGCCCTGAAACGGAAGGGAACTCTGAGGACGTTATGCTAAGTGAAATCAGGCAGTCACAGAAGGCGAATACCCTAAGATTCTGCCCACACGAGGTACCTAGAGCAGTTCAACTCAAGAGACAGAGAGCAGAATGACAGGGGCTAGAGGCTGGCGGGAGGGGGACCTGGAGTTGGTATTCAGTGGGGACAGAGTTCCAGTGTTGCAGAATGCAAAATGTGACTATGTTACACTATCTTGCACAGCGATGTGAAGGTACTTAACATTGCTGAACTGTAGCACCGTATTTCTTCTGCTTGTGAGAAGTAGTGTGATTTATACTAAGAGATACATATTTGGTCTTCCTCCCATTTCTGGCCCGGAGCTCCTAAAAACCTTGGAATTTCCTGTGGGGAGAGCAATAAAGGTGTCTTCTGTTGCATTCATGAGGGGGGTTTGGACCTAAGGATGGGGGGCTGGTTGCCAGTAAGCCAGTGATTAGAGGTTTGAATTTTCAGTCTCCCAGGGTGAAGTTTCTGGGGTGACCAGAAACTTAAATCTTCTTAAATATTTTGTGCAAGTTGCATGTGAAAAAGGGCTTCGGCTGCCTCCATTTTTCCCTTCAAGCTTCTTAGCTGGATTCATCTCTGCATTTTGTCTTCGGAATCAGATGAAAGGCTCTGAGAGCAAAGCCTCCCCTTATTTGAACTGAAACTAACCCCTCAAGCCATAAGGACTGCCCCAACCTGCAAGATCCACCAGGATAGACGCCTGGACAATGATCACAATGATCGATTTGACCTTCCTGCGCACCTGCCTGGACCCACCCGCCTTTGCCCCATATTTTCCTTATAAAAACCTGGAAGTATTTTCAGCACTGAAGAGACAGTCTTTGAGACGCTCCTCTGCGGTCTTCCTGGGGTTATTCTCACTGCAATAAATCCCTTCCTTGCTTCCCCACCACTCCTCTCTCCACCTTTGGATTTTGTCAGCAGTGAGGGGCCCACCCGATCTGTTTGTGACCCCCAGATCAAAGACCTCCTGAAGCCTGGCCCCCCAACTGTCCACGTGTTTTTCTACGTGAGGCATTGTGTTTAATCCAGATCCTGAAATGACTCAGAATCTCCTGGAATTGTGTTCCTTAGTCCCTCCTGTTTCCAGGTGAATTAGACACTTGGATGTGTTTTTGAGCCAAAACAAAATACCTGGATACAGGTATAAGCTAGAATAATCACTGCATCATTAATTACTTGCTATTTGTGAACCGCTGAATAATTATGGTAACTTATTCTGTTTCCAATCTAGGCCAACCCTGCTATTTAAAGGACTGAAAATGCAGTTCAAACCATCAAAACAACCCTGTGAGGAGCTGGAGAGCGAGAGCCCATCAGGCAGAAATCCGTGTAGGCAGCATCCGGAAGCTTCTGACTCACGTCATTGACCACAGGGGTCTGGTCCTTGTATGTCAGTGTCCCTGGCCTGACCCAAAGTAGGGTCAATGAGAGATTCTGTCCCATAAACTGAAACCTCCCAGGGCTCTATCAAAAGTGAATTCACCTCACCTCACACTTTAGGGCCCTCCAAGGATCATTCCCTTGCTTTGTACTAAAACAGTCTGAAAAACAGAAGTCTGTCTCTGAGAAGCTGTGATCACACAGATTCACATGCAAATTCGCATTACCCAGGTGCTTCAAAACACAGCAACCTATGCATTTATTTAGAGCGGCCTGAGCCCCACGTACACTGAGGCACTCAACGGGACAGACCAAGGGGCACACGAACACGCTTTATCATAGGTTCGAAGAACGCTGGCAAATAATTTTCCAAGGAAAAAGAGTAGTTCCCTGTTTTAAAAAAAACCAGTAAACATAGGAGGAAACAAGTTCCAGGGGCGCCTGGGTGGTTCAATGGGTTAAAGCCTCTGCCTTTGGCTCAGGTCATGATCTCAGGGTCCTGGGATCGAGCCCCGCATCGGGCTCTCTGCTCAGCGGGGAGTCTGCTTCTCCCTCTCTCTGCCTGCATCTCTGCCTACTTGTGGTCTCTCTCTCTGTCAAATAATAAAATCTTTAAAAAAAAAAGAAAGGAAACAAGTTCCCTAATAATCAGGAGAAACTATAATAAGCAGTATAAATTAACCCATTTTTGAACGAGCTCTGGTATTCTTCGCCAACACTTACAACACCAGTCCAGTCATGAGAAAAACCTCAGAGAACCTCAAACTAAGGAAAAGTCTTCAAAATACCTCAAAACTGTCAAGATCACAGGAAGCTAGGGGAGGATGAGGAACTATCACAAACAGGCAGGATCTAGGAGAGAGGACGACCCAGGGCAGCGTGGTATCCCTGGTGGGATCCTGGCACGGAAGGAGGACACCAGAGGGAAAGCTATTGAAATCCACATGAGGTCACGAGTTTAGTTAATAGCAATGAACCAGTGTGAATGTCTTAGTTTTGAAAAACTCACCATGGTCCTAGAAGACACTCCAGGAGGAGAAACTGGGTGAAGGGTATTTTGAAGTCTGTGTTAGATCTGCAACTTTTCTATGAATCTTTAATCATTCCAAATTTTTTTTTGAAAATATATAAAACACATTCAAATATTAGGAATAAAAAAATGCAATTATTGAAATTAAAATAAAATTAATGTTGGGCAGGTTGGAGACCATGCTCACAAAAAGAAAGTTGGTGAAATATAGAAAGCAAACACTGCCAGAATTATTAAGAGAAAATACAGTGGGAGAATTTAACTTACCTGTTAAGTTAAGCAGAAGTGAAGAGTTTTTAAGCAGGTCAAAAAGTGATAAGAATAGTTTTACTTTAACATAATCCACAACCTTTATTTGAGAACATACCTGATTTTATGGTATTAATGGAATACCAAAGACAGGTTCAAACATAGCATTAAATCTGGTTTCATGGATGTGTAACATCGTGCAGCTGTCTTTCATCATCAACACGAAACTGTTATTTCATGTTTCATGTTACTCATTTCTACCATTGGGTAGGTTCCTTTCCATACAAATTACACTTGATTTAGCACATCTCCCATTCACGGTCATTTAGGTGGTTTGTGATTATGCTCTTATTTCTGGAGCCTTGCAGTTAAATTAGAAACCAGAGACTCCATCTTGAGACGTAGAGTCCGTGGATTTATCTCCGAAAAGTAAATATACTTTTAAGAATGATGGTTGGGGCGCCTGGGTGGCTCAGTGGGTTAAAGCCTCTGCCTTTGGCTCAGGTCATGATCTCAGGGTCCTGGGATCGAGCCCCTCATGGGGCTCTCTGCTCAACGGGGAGCCTGCTTCCCCCTTTCTCTCTGTCTGCCTCTCTGCCTACTTGTGATCTCTCTCTGTCAAATAAATAAATAAAATCTTAAAAAAAAAAAAAAGAATGATGGTTACAGCACTGTGGCTTTCTCCTTCACTCATGGTTAGCCTAGTGCTGTGGGGCTTTCTGGCACCAGGTGGGGTCTCTGCCACGAGCCCCGGGCCATGGGCAAGGCTGGTGTGGGTGGTGGTAGCCTTCAGACCGCCGCAGCTAGATTCCGGGGTCAATTACACCGTGTGAGCAGAGGCTTGTGAGTCATGTTCCTGTGGCCCCGTAGGCACCGTGTTACGATGCTGTGTACACCCTGAAGCAATGGACTTTTTATGCTCTTATGTACCCCTCTAGTCTATCTTTGGATAGACGATATGGATTTGAGAACAAAGGAGTGGCCTTGCTCACCACCACCCCTGGGGACTCCCCTAGGGAATCTGTGGGTCCCATCCCACATGGGTCTGGGCTCTCCGGGTCTGGACGTCTCAGCTCCCGGAGGGAGGATGTTTCCAATCAGGGGCACGGGAGGAGTCATGCTAAGCTTTAAACTGTGACTGCTACCTGGTCATTTTGGACAACTTGTCCCAAAAGACCAGTAGGCACTTGACAGAGAAAAGAAGCACAGGCTCTAAGTCCATAGGGGTTAACTAATCAATCCAAGCCTTAAAATAGAATGGAGAATTTTCCATGAGTGTATCTGCTTCAACATACTCAAAGAAACAAGTCACAAATGAAAGGAAAAATTAATTAACAACCCGAGTGAGAGGTTTGCATTCACCCGTCTCAGAACCCGCTAGAGCAAACAGAATATAAGATTATAGGAGAACTATCACCATCACTCTGTGTCCCTGTCTTACGACTCAACCCGTGGCAAGTGCCAACACTCATCACGGGTCCTTGGCATCCCTGCCGTGGGAGCCGAGGGCATGCGGAACCCATGCCAACCAACGTGGAGCTCTGGCTGGTGCTTTGCAGTGAGTAACCAAGTCCTATGTCCCTGACTCAAGAGTCTTGTGCCTTCTGCCGGCATCCAGGCAACAATTCAGGCTAATTCGTCAGCTTGCAAAAAAATAAACCCCCAGGCCTTGCACGATTCTTACCTCGGGCCCAGAGCGATCATCTGCGCAGAC
>JAQQSY010001386.1:0-14423 GCA_028646535.1 Procyon lotor | reverse complement strand
GGGATCATGACCTGAGCTGAAGGCAGTGGCTTAACCGACTGAGCCACCCAGGTGTCCCTAAATTTTTATTTTGTAGTTTGTTGTTGGTATGTAGTTGAGAATGTAGATTTTATTATTCCAATATGGTAAGGCCAACAGATCAGGAGATAATTGCCATTGATAAGATTATTGTTACATTCAGAGATTCCAAGAAAAGAAGGAGGCCACAAGGGGAAACATCAGGGTCAGTCAGGAGGCAGAGAGGGGAAAATGTGGGCAGGAAGCTTTATTGTGGTTTTTGTGGGACACATCAGGTGAGGCAAGGTAAGCATGTTGAGGATTGGCTAGTCTGAATAATTTCAGTGGGCTCTGAGGCACAGAAGCTGTCCCTAGTTGTCTTCATACCCGGTCATAGGAGGATTAAGGCCCAGAGTGTAATAACTTGGTAGAGGAGGTAGTTGGGGCTTGGGCTCTGCACTGGTTGGTTTGTATATGAAAGGTGAGCTCTCAAGGGCGTTCTTTACTATCTTTAGGAATTGGTTAGGCATGGAAGGGGGCAGTCCCTCCAGAATCAGCAAGACCTTAAGATAATCAAAACATAAGAAGTATAGAATAAAGAGCATAATTAAAACGGTATATAGAAATACAGTTGGTTTTGTTTATTTTGTGATGTTGTATCCCATGATATTGGTAAGTTCACTTATATGTTCTAGTAAATGTAGAATTGTATAGATTTTCTGTGTACACTATCATGTCTGTATATCAAGACAGTATTACTTCTTTACTTTCGGTGTCTATGTCCTTTAGTTCTCTTTCTTACCTAATTGCATTGTATAGAACCTTCAGTGCTGATTAGAAACGGTGATCATGGATGTCTTTGCTTGTTTCTTATCTTATAGAGAAGGCATTCAATATTTAATCATTAAGTATGATGTTAGAGTAAGATCCTAGATGATGTTTATTTTATTGAGAAAGTTCCCTTATTTTCCCAATTTGTTGACAGAAATTTTATCATAAATTCATTTTGACTTTTGTCAAATGTTTTTTCTGCAACAATTGAAATGATCATGTAGTTTTACTCTATTATTGTGTTAATAAGGTAAATTACACTGATTCCCTTTCAAATGTTAAATCAACCTCCATTCCTGGGATTAACCCCAGTAGGTCTTGATTTTGACTTGATGTGTTGCTGGTTCCATGTTCTGTTGTTTTGCTATATTCATGAGAAACATTTGTCTTTTGTGATACATCTGGTTTTGGCATCAGGGTAATGATTATAAAATAAAATGATTTGCTTAGTATTTCCTGCTTCTCTGTTTTGGTAAGAGTTTGTATAGAATTGCTATTATTTTTTTTTCTTTAAATGTTGACAGACTTGACTGGTGAATTTGATTTGGCCTAGAGCTTTTTTTATGGATAGATTTTTAATGAAAAATTCAATTCATTGAACAGCTATGATACAATTCATGTTTTCTGTTTCTTCCTATATCAGTTTTGGTACTTTATATCTTTCATGGAATTTGTCTTATTATATCTAAATTGTTGAAATCATTTGGCGTAAATCATTATAGCTTCTTTTCCAATTACTATCTATAAGATCTGTAGGGATGTTCAGTTTTTATTCCTACTAATAATAATTTGTGGGTTTTTTTTCCTGAATTCAAAATTGATCATCCTACTTAAAGATTTATAAATTTTGTTAGTTGTTTCCCCAAATTGACTTTTGGTTTTATTGATTTTTCTGTTGTTTTCTCTGCTCTTCATTCCTATTTTCTTCTCCTCTTCTGGTTTCTTTTTTTAGCTACTTAGGAAGTTTAGATCCTTGATTCCAGATCATCTTTTTTTTTTTTTTTTTTAAGATTTTATTTGACAGAGAGGAACACAGCGAGAGAGGGAACACAAGCAGAGGGAATGGTAGCAGGAGAAACAGGCCTCCTGCCCCGAGCAGGGAGCCCAATGCGGGGCTCCATCCCAGGATCCTGGGATCATGACCTGAGCCAAAGGCAGACGCTTAAAGACTGAGCCACCCAGGCGCCCCCCAGATCATCCTTCTTAACAGAAACATTTAAAGCTACACATTTCCCTTTAAATACCATGTTAGTTATATCTTAAAATTTTTATTTTTTAATGGTTTTTCTTTTTTTTTTTTTTACTACGTAGTAACATTTTTATTTCTCTACTAACCAATAAATAAAGTATAACATTGTTTTCTCCATTTTCTTTGGATAATTAATTCTTAACATTTTCTTGAAAGTATTTTGTGGTCAGTGTCCAGCAGTCAAGTAAAACTTTTTATTTTATTTTATTTTTAAGATCGTATTTCTTCCAGCTTCATGTCCGTAGATTCCCATTATGTCCCCCTGCTTTATTTCTAATAATAACTACCCACTACATGTGACTATAAAATTTAAAGTAATACAATTAAACTTCATCTCTCAGTAGCAGTGGCTAAATTTCAAGTATTCTAATTACACGTATGACAGTTATTGTTTTGTACAATACAGATACGGAGCATTTCCTTTATCTTGGAAAATTCTATTGGCATGGTGATCTACATCTTGCGTTTTTATTATTTTTTGTAAATACTTCATTTTTTGCTTCTCTCAATTAATTTCCTCTTATGGATTTCATCAAGTGATTTTCTTCATTCTTTAAACATCTTTAGGTACATGCTTATTAAAAATGAATATATATTTAAGAAAAATTCATATGAATATTGTTCTAGCTTTGCTTCATTTGTACTTATACATAGCTATATTCAAATATTATTTTTCATAATTTTTACATTAAGTTGAAAATATTTTTTTCCCCCTTAATTTTTAGTTGACAGATTGTGTCTTCTACGATTGTTGTTTTCTGGCATTGTTTCATTGTTTACAGGGCTGTTGCATATTAGTTTTAAAAAAATAGGAGGTTTTCCTCCATCTTGGTACATAAACCATTTGTATGCAGTGTTCATTATGCACCTTGAAAATAGATCATACTACTTTCATAGATAAAATTCAAGAAAAATTGTAAACTTAAATCTAATTTCACCATTCCTGAATTGCTTTGAATGTATTAGATGTTGAAAATCATGAAAGGTTGAACTTTGATTTGTAATCCATCTGAGATGATTTATTTCTTCATTTTCAGTATTGATGTACATTTGTTTTGGTTTAATACTTTCTTCATCTTATTTAAAGCTACTTTCTTGTACCTTATGATTTGTCTTTGCTTAATTGTCTGTGAATTGCTAAAATATAAGAGACAAGGAGGCAAACCATTTCAGTTATGTCAGTTGCTATGTCCTTAGCATCTGGAATAGTGCCTAGCCCATCAGCATCACTTTCCAGATTGTAGTTTCAAATTGAAAAAAGGGAAATGGCAGATGAGTGAGTATAAGTAGATATCATTTGTTTTTATTGACAGATCTGTTGGGGACCACAGTTTTGCTTTGGAGGAACAAAGGTCCTTTATTAAAGCACACCAGTAGTAACAAAGTGTGTACAAATAGCCCTGGGATGGCTGGAAGTAAAAGACCTACTCCTTCAGAGTTAGCAATGCCTTTAAAATGTTAAGGCTTTATTGAGGAGGCAGAATGCTTCCTTCCAGTTAGCTCTTTGAGATCTGGGGGAAGACCCTCTGGTGTGTAATCACCCATTCCGAAGTCACCAAAGATATAATTCATTATTCCTGCTTTAGTGAGAAGCTAGTCAATATATTTTTGCATGAATTACTGAATAATTTAGAACCATTAGTTAGGTTTTGTTAGTTCTTTTAAAGATTGTTTATGTTGCTATGGTTTTTGAAATATATTTAATCCCTATTTTCTGAGATAATTTATCAGTTTTGTTGATCTTTTCAAAGAATCAGCTTCTGGTTTCATTGATCTGTTCTATTTTTTTCTTTCTGTATAATTTATTTCTGCTTTAATCTTTATTCTTATTTGCTGGGTTTGGGTTTTATTTGTTATTTTTCTGCCTCCTTAGGTGTATGGTTAGGTTATTTGAGATTTTGTTTTGCTTCTTGATGTAGCTTTGTATTGCTGTAACCTTGCCTGTTAGATCCATTTTTGTTACTCTCAAAGACCCTTAATAAAAAGACAAAGAGCCAATCAAAGATGAAAAACACAGTAAAATAAAAAATACAGTTGATTGAATAAATAGCAGGCTAGGTGAAGCAGAGGAGTAAATTAATGATGTGGAATACAGAGTAATGGAAAGGAACCAAGCTGAGCAAAGGAGAGTAAGGAAAATTCTGCAAATCCAGAATAGTCTTAGGAAACTCAGGGACTCCATCCAGCACAATAACATTTACATTGTAGGTATCTCAAAAGAAGAGAGAGAAAAGGGGCAGAATATTTATTTGAAGAAATAATAGCTGAAAATGTCCCTAATTGGGGGAAATAAATAGATATCCAGATCCAGAAGGCATAGAGATCCCCCCTACCCCAAATTCAACCCAAGGAGGTCCACACCAAGACACATAGTAATTAAAATGCAAAAAGTGGCAATAAAGAAAAAAATTTAAAAGCAGCAAGAGAAGGCAGTCACATACAAGGGAAGTCTTATAAGGCTATTAGCAGAGTTTTCAGCAGAAACTTTGCAGGCCAGAAGGGAGTGACATGATACATTTGAAGTGCTAAAAGGGAAAAATATGCAGCCAATAATACTCTGTCCAGCAAGGCTATCATTCAGAATAAAAGAAGAGACAAGGTGTTTCTCAAAAACTAAGAGAGTTCCTGACCATTTAAACCAGGCTTCCAAGAAATATTAAAGGGGACTCTGAGTGGGAAGGAAAGACCATGAGTGAGAGTATGAAAAGTAAAAAACACAAAAGTAGTAAAAATAAGTATTTCTATAAAATCAAAGGATTCATAAAGTAATAAAAGGATTTAAAATATATATATCTAAATATACCTAAACCTTAGGGTGGGGGAAGAGGAGTAAAGAATGGGTTCAAATTTAAGTGACATCAACTTAATATAGATTACTGTAGGAAGAAGTTTTTATATGTGAACCTACTGGTAAGCACAAATAAAAAAGCAGTAATAGATTTGCAAAGAATAAGGAGAAAGGAATCCAAGTATATCCCTAAAGAAAGCCGACAAACCATGAAAGAAAGCAAAAGAAAGGATCAGAGAAAAATCTATAGAAACAAAAGCAAAACAAGTAACAAAATGGCAATAAATACATACCAGTATTAATTAACACAATTAATACCAGTATTAACTTTGAATGTAAATGGACTAAGCACTCCAATCAAAAGACATAGGCTGACAGAATGGATAGAAAAATAAGACCCATCTAAATGCTGCCTGCAAGAGACTCATTTCAGACTGAAAGATTGAAAATACAAATTGAAATGAGGGGTTGGAGAAACATTTCATGCAAATGGGTGTCAAAAGAAAGAGTAGTGACATTTATATAAGACAAAATAGCCTTTAAAAGAAAGACTGTAATGAGACAAAGAGGGACACTATATAATAAGAAAGGGACAGTCCAACAAGAGGATATAACAATTGTAGGGGCACCTGGGTGGCTCAGTCAGTTAAGTGTGAGGTCCTGATCCCAGAATCCTAGGATCAAGCCCCATGTCAGGCTCCCTCCTCAGTGGGGACTCTGCTCTCTCTCCCTCTGCCCTTCTTGTGCCTGCTCTCTCTCTCTCAAATAAATAAAATCTTAAAAAAATAATAGGCTATAACAATTGTAAATATCTATGCATCTGACAGGGTAGCACCCAAATACATAAAAGTTAATAACAAACAGAAAGGAAATAGTTGATAGCAATACAAAAGTATTACAATACAAAAGCAATACAAAAGTTAGGGGATTTTAACACTCCACTTATATCAATTTTCAAATGATCCAAACGAAATCAACAAGGAAACATTGGCTTTGAATCACATACTGGACCAGATGGATTTAACAGACATATTCAGAACATTCCATCCTAAAACAGAAGAATACATATTCTTTTCAAGTGCACATGGCACATTCTCCAGCATAGATCACATATTATGCGACCAAACAGGCCTCAACAAATACAAGAAGATTGAAGTCATACCGCACACGTTTTCTGACCAAAACACTAGGAAACTAGAAGCCAACCACAAGAAAAACTCTGGAAAGAGCACAAATACATGGAGGTTAAATAATGTGCTACTAAACAATAAATGGGTCAACCAAGAAATCAAAGAAGAAATAAAAAAGTACATGGAAACAAATGCACATGAAAACATAGCAGTCCATTATCTTTTGGATGTAGCAAAAGTGGTTCTAAGAAATAAGCTTGTAACAATACTTGCCTGCCTCAAGAAGCAAAGAAAAATCTCCAATAAATAACCTAACCTTACACATAAAGGAGCTAGGAAAAGAACAAACAAAACCCAAACCTAGCAAAATGAAGGAAATAATCAAGATTGGAGCAGAAATAAATTGTATAGAAATCAGAAAACAAACAAACAATAGAAAAAATCAATGAAACCAGGAGTTAGTTCTTTGAAAAGATCAACAAAATTGATAAACCTCTAGCCAGACTCCTCTAAAGAGAGAGAGAGAGAGAGAACACCCAAATAAACAACATCACTAATGAAAGAGAAATAGCAACCAAGACCACAGAAATACAAACAGTTGTAACAGAATATTATGAAAACCTATATGCCAATAATTGGACAACCTAGAAGAAATGGATAAATTCCTAGAAACCTCTAACCTACAAAAGCTAAAGCAGGAAGAAATAGAAAATTTGAACAGACCAGTTACCAGCCATGAAAATGAATCTGTAACTAAAAAACTTGCCCCTCCCCCAAAAGCCCAGGACCAGAGGGTTTCACAGGCACATTATGCCAAACATATAGTTAATACCTATTGTTCTCACAGTGTTCCAGAAAACAAAAGAGGAAGGAAAACTTTTAAATTCATCCTATGAGGCTAGTATCACCTTGATACCAAAACCAGATAAAGACATCAGACAAAGAACTACAGGACAATATCTCTCATGAATATAAATGCAAAAATCCTCAACAAAATGTTAGGAAGCCAAATCTAACAATACATTAGAAAAATTATATCTCTTGGCCAAACGGGATTTATTCCTGGGGTGCAGGGGTGGTAAATATTTACAAAATAACCAGTGTGATACATCACCTCAGTAAGAGAAAGGATAAAAACCATATTATCATTTCAATAGACACAGAGAAAGCATTTGACAAAGTATAATATTCATGATAAAAACCCTCTGCAAAATAGGTCTAGAGGGAACATAGCTCAACATAATAAGGGCCTTTTATGAAAAACCCACAGTCAGCATCATCCTCAATAGTGAAAAACTGAAAGCTTTTCCCCTAAGGTCAGGACAAGGATGTCCACTCTCACCATTTTTATTCAGCATAGTACTGGAATTCCTAGACACAGCAGTTAGATAACATAAAGAAATAAAAGGCATCCAGATGGGTAAGGAAGAAGTAAAACTCTTACTCTTTATAGATGACATAATGCTATATATAGAAAACCCTAAATACTTCACCAAAAACTCCTAAAACTGATAAAGGAATTCAGTAAAGTCGCAGGATACAAAATCAATGTACAGAAATCTGTTCCATTCCTATATGCTAATAGTGAAGCAGTAGTAAGTGAAATTAAGAAGAAATTCCATGTATGATTGCACCAAAACTAGCAAAATACCTAAGAATAAACTTAACCAAAGAGATGGGGACCTGCACTCTGAAAACAATGAAGTGGAGGATGATGCAAAGAAAGACAGTCCATTTTGATGGATTGGAAGAACAAATATTGTTAAAATGTCTATACTCTCCAAAGCAATGTATAGATTTAATGCAATTCCTATCAAAATACCAGTAGCATTTTTCATAGAACTGGAACAAATAATTGTAAGATTGGTATGGAACCACTGAATAGCCAAAGCAGTATTGAAATAGAGCAAAGCTGGAGGTATCCCTCTCCCAGATTTTGAATTATATACTACAAAGCTGTAGTAAGGAAAACAGTATGGTACTGGCATAAAAATAGACAATATAGGTCAGTGGACTAGAACAGAAAACCCAGAAATAAACTCAAAATTATATGGTCAATTAATCTCTGACAAAGGAGGAAAGAATATACAATGGGAAAAAGGCAATGTCTTCAGCAAATGGTGTTGGTCAAACTGGACAGCAACCACAAGAATGAAACTGAACCACTTTCACTATACACAAAAATAAACTGAAAATGGATTAAAGACCTAAAGGTAAGACCTGAAACTACAAAATCCTTGAAGAGAGCACAGGCAGTAATTTCTCTGACATCAGCTATAGCAACACTTTTCTATGTATGTCTCCTGAGGCAAAGAAAAGAAAAGCAAAAATAAACTGTTGGGACTACATCAAAATAAAAAGCTTCTGCACAGCAAAGGAGACAGTCAACAAAACTGGAAGGCAACCTACTGAATGGGAAAAGCTATTTGCAAATGACGTATCTGATAAGGGGTTAGTATCCAAAATATGTAAAGAACCTATACTACTTACCACCCAAAAACCAAATCACCCAATTAAAAAATGGGAAGAAGACATGAACAGACATTTCCCCAAAGAAGACGTGCAGATAGCCAATAGACCAGGAGTCTCAGCATTACCTATTATCAGGGAAATGCAAATCAAAACTACAATGAGATATCACCTCACCTATCAGAATGGCTAAAATCAACAACACCAAAAACAACAAGTATTGGCAGGGGTGTGAGAAAAAGGAACCCTCTTGTACTGTTGGTGGGAATGCAAACAGGTATAGTCACTGTTTTCCATAGAGGCTATACCAGTGTACATTTCCACGTACGGTGTGCAGGGGTTCCCTTTACTTCACATCCTTACCAACACTTATTTTGTCTTTTTGATAATAGCCCATCTGACAGGTGTGAGGTAGTATGTGTGTTTTGATTTGCATTTCCTTGATAATTAGTGATGTTCAGCATCTTTTCATGTTCCTGTTGGCTGCCTGTATGTCTTCTCTGGTGAAACGTCTATTCAAAGTCAAAAAGCTTCAGTCCATGTTTTTTTCTCTTAATTTTATGGTTTCAGGGCTTACATTCAAGTTATTAACCCATTTTGAATTTATTTTTGTATATGGTGTAAGATGGTGGTCAAGTTTCATTTATTTGTGTGTAACGGATTAGTTTTCCCAGCACCAATTATTAAAGAAACTGTCCTCCATTTTATATTCTTGCCTCCTTTGTCGTAGGCTAATTGACCATATATGTCAATTTATTTCTGGGTAATAAACCAGTTTATTTCTGGGCTCTCTGGTTAATTCTATTGATTCGTGTGTCTGTTCTCATACCAGTACCATACTGCTTTGATTACTATAGTTTTGTAGTGTAGTGTGAAGTGTGGGAGAGTGACATCTTATCTTTGTTCTTTGTCAAGATTACTTTGGTTATTTGGGGGTCTTTTGTTGTTCTATGTAATTTCAGGATTTCATTCTGTGAAAAATGCCTTTGGTATTATGATGAGGATTGCATTGAATCTGTAGATTCCTTTGGGTAATATGTACATTTCATATTAATAATTCTTCCAATTTATGAACAATATATTTTTTTATTTTTGTTTTCAATTTCTTTCATCAGTGTCTTATACTTTTCAAGAACATAATTTTTATACATCCAGGCTTTTCAAATTTAATCTTTTCGAATTAACTAAATTGAGTTTATAGACTAGACTGGCATACGATATAACTTAGTGAATATTCCATGTGCACTTGAAGAGGATGTACATTCTGGGTTCTTTGGGTATAGTGTGTTATAAATATTTAGCTGGTTAATGATGTTCAGGTCTTCAAAATTCTTACTTTGACCTGTTTTATTTTTGTTAATTCTGGACAGGAGTATTAAAATTTCTAGCTATTATAGTTGTTTTGTCTAATTCTCCCTTTGCCTTTTTGCTTCATATGACTTGAAAGTATTATTATATGCATATAAGAAGTCTAATATATAAATCTATTTATTGTAGTTTTTTAATGTTTTGTTTTAAGAGATGTCATGAAGATACTTTTTCCTGGAATGTTTATTAAAGTTTTTTTTTTATTTGAGAGAGAAGGAGAGAGATCACAAGTAGGCAGAGAGGCAGGCAGAGAGAGGGAGAGGGGGAAGCAGGCTCCCCTCTGAGCAGAGAGCCTAATAATGCAGGACTTGATCCCAGGACCCCGAGACCACGACCCAAGCCGAAGGCAGAGGCTTTAACCCACTGAGCCACCCAGGTGCCCCTGAAATGTTTATTATATGACCTTTTACATATTGGTCAGTTATCCATCTCAGTATCTTTGTGTGGTGTAAATTGGAGGTCAAGATTTCTTTTTGCCCTTGCCATTTAAAACTCATTTGACTGAAAAACATTTACTGTAAAGACCAACATTTCTCCACCAAAATGCAGTTGATATATCTGTTCTAAGTTAGGTTACCTTTTGTGTGGATATGCTTCTCAACTCTACTTGTTCCTTTGGTCTGTTTTTCAGTATTTATGCCAGTACCAACTTGACTTAATTACTCCAACTTCATAGAAAATTTTGATGTCTGCTCATGTAAATCCTCCAAGTTGGCTCTTCTAGGTTATATTGACTCTTGTAATCCTTTGTTTTCCATGTAAATATTAACTTGTAAATTCCCATAACTGCTAAGATTTTAATTGGGACTGTGTTGAATCTATAGATGAATTTAGAGAGGAGTTGGTAACTGAAAAATACTGAGTTTTCCTATAGTCTTATATCTTTCTGTTCTATTCTTCCTTTCTGTAACTGGCCTTTATTTTCTAGCAGTGCTTTATAGTTTTTATTACAGAATTCTTACAGATATTTCAATAGATTTATTCTTAAATATTTGACTTTTTGTTACTATTGTTAATGATACTGTTTTTAATCTTCACTATTTAAATTGCTTCTGGTATAAGGAAGTCAATTAAGTTTTGTATATTGATTTTGTATGCACTATTGTTATTAAATTCACTTAGTAATTGTTATATTCTTTAAAATGATACTCCTATATTAACATTTTTAATATTGGAAGCTCTGGTAATGTGTAATTTCCAATTCTCGATACTGGTCATTTATATTTTCTTATTTTAAAAAGTCAGTCATTTTTAGTGTTTCATCAATTTTATTAATGTTTAAAAGCCAACTTTTTTTTCTTCCTGTTTTTTTTTTCCCCCCACTGATTTCTGCTCTGAAATATTTTTCTTTCTGTGGTCCTTAGCTTAATTTGTTGTTCTTTTTCTAGCTTCTTGGTATAAAAGCTCATCCTGTAATTTTGTTTAGCTTTATTCTTTTCTCACTTAAGACTTTAAGACTAAATACGCTAGTAAATACTTTTACTGCATTTCTTTCATGTTTTTATCATTTAACTCAAAGTATTTTCTGATTTCTTCTTCATACCATTTGTTATTTAAAAGTATGTTCCTAAATTTCTGAATACATGAGGATTTTCTAATCATTTTTATGTTACTGATTTTTAGTTTAACCCGTTGTGATAAGAGAATATACTGTGTAATAAGTATATGTTATGATACTTTTATCTGTGGTCATAATTTCCATAAGAGATTTTTAACTTAAGTGCATTTGTAAGTTTACATCAGTTCACATGCAGAACTTTGTATTTTTCAATGTATTTTTTCTTTTTGGTTGAAGTTATTAAGAATAGCAGGAATTTACGGAATATTGAGTGTTACTGAATATCATGTCTTCCTTTGCAATTAAATGCACTTTTAAAAAATTTTAATTCAATTAACATATAATGTATTATTAGTTTCAGAGGTAGAGGTCAATGATTCATCAGTCTTGCTTAATACTATACCCAGTACTTGTTACTTCCCATGCCTCCTTAATGTCCATCCCCCAGTTATCTCATCCTCCTACTCCCTCCCCTCCACCAACTCTAGTTTGTTTCCTATGATTAAAAGTCTCTTATGGTTTGCCTCTGTCTCTGACTTCATCTTGTTTTATTTTTTCCTCACTTCTCCTATGATTCTCTGTTTTGTTTCTTAAATTGCACTTATCAGTGAGATGATATGATAATTGTCTTTCTCTGATTGACTTATTTGCTTAGCATAATGCCCCCTAGTTCTAACCACATCATTGCAAATAACAAGATGTCATTTTTTGATGGTTGAATAGTATTCCATTGTATATATATACCCCATGTTCTTTATCCATTCATCTGTCTATGGACATCTAGGCTCTTTTCATAGTTTGGCTATTGTGGACACTGCTGCTATATACATTGGGGTGCAGGTGCCCCTTTGGATCACTATATTTTTATCTGGTATATACTGGTATATCCTGGGTATATATCCAGTAATGCAATTGCTGGGTAGTAGGGTAGCTTTATTTTCAACTTTTTGGGGAACCTCCACACTGTATTCCAGAGTGGCTGTACCAGCCTGCATTCCCACCAACAGTGTAAGAGGGGTCCCATTTCACCTCATCCTCACCAACCTCTGTTATTTCCTGAGGGGTTAATTTTGGCCATTTTGACCAGTGTGAGGTGGTATTTTGTTTTGGTTTTGATTTGTATTTCCCTGATGCCGAGTGATGTTGAACACTTTTTCGTATGTCTGTTGGCCATTTGGATGTCTTCTATGAAGAAATGTCTGTTTGCCTTCTGCTCATTTCTTGAATGTATTATTTATTCTTGGGGGGTTGAGTTCTTTATAGATTTTGGATACTAGCCCTTTATCTGATAAAACATTTGCTTTTTTTTTTTTTATAAAGATTTATTTATTTATTTGATAGAGAGATCACAAGTAGGCAGAGAGGCAGGCAGAGAGAGAGGGGGAAGCAAGCTCCCTGCTGAGCAGAGCCCAATGCAGGGCTCGATCCCAGGACCCCAAAATCATGACCTGAGCCAAAGGCAGAGGCTTTAACCCACTGAGTCACCCAGCTGCCCCTTTTAACTGTTAATGTTTCAACTTTCAAAATGATCATTGTCTGTAGGATAAAGTTTAACTTCTTTGATCTAATCTATTTATATATTTATGTTTAAGTAGGCTTCATGCCCAATGTGGGGCTTGAACTCACGATCCTGAGATTAAGAGTTGCATGCCCTACCAACTGAGCCAGCCAGTTGCCTCTTAAATTCTTTGATCTGATATTCAGATTTTTCTTAATATTGCACTATAGCAGTTAGAATTGCATTCATTTACAAATAATAAGATGTCTGGTGGTAGATAGATGATTCTTGACATTAATTTGGATGCTTAAGTTTGTTGGCTTTTTATTCTTTTGGCATTTCCTTCCTGGTTGCTCCATGGTTTTAAAGAGACTGCCCTACCCTGTGTTTTTGCTCAGAGGCAGGTAGGAAGAAAGTGAAGGGAGAAAAGCAAAAAGCAAAAAAGAAGCCAAGTCAGCTTTCTTTTAAGGTAGGCTCCTGGAAGGACCACCCAGTAACTACCACTTAAATCTCATTTGTTGAAACTGGTTCACGTGGCTATCCATCTGTGGGGAAGTACGGTTGTTTGGGGGTATGTTGCTCTCCCCAACAAAATTGGACTCTATCAAAGAAGAAGGAAAAATATACTTTGGGTATGTAGTTGCAATTTACCACAAATAACTTTTTTTTAACATCCTTTCCTAAATGTTATAACTTCTCAAATACTGTACTTCAGCCTAGTAAATAGAGTAGATCTTGTACCTTCCTACTTCTTAGCACAGTTCCACTCTCTCATTCATATAAATCCAGTCTGTTGTACAGAATCAGTTTTAAATGTGACCTCTCTAATAACACTCATCAGTTTTAACCTAGTTTGAAATGTTATTTACCCCCTCCAGACACCAATAAGCAATTGTCATAGTAATTCATTTATTGAGAATTTATGTTGCCTGGTGGGATCTCTTCAGTTGCCTGTGACTAATTTTGTTTGTTCTGTTAATATTACATATCTGTATTATGTTTCCTCAGTTAAGTTGTAAACTTCAGCTTTATGGTCCTAGTCAACAGGAAGTTTATAATCTCAATGTCTCTCACTGTGCTTTGTATAGTAGTACACAATATTTATTCAGTTAATGAATTTAACAAAGTCCCTGCTTTCAATGAAGCCTTCTTTGTATATGAGGAATGCCTTATCAGTATCACTTTGTTTTGTAACTTACTGTTTTTTTCTTAACAGGCAAATGTTCTGAAAAAAATTCTGCATGGGGATGGCTTGCCTTACAGTGACAGAAATGGAAGGAACGTCCATATCTCCTGTACATCAGAATGGTGATATTCCTGGAAATGCTAATCCCGTGAAGCAAATAGATCCACTCCTACAGGTGTATCTTTATCATTCTCTTGAGAAAGCTGAAGGAGAGTATCTGAAGTTTCCAGCTGGGGAGTATGTTGCAGAAGAAATTTGTGTTGCTGCTTCTAAAGCTTGTGGTAAATATTTAAAAAAATTATTTTCACCTTGTTAATAGATCATCACTAATTATGGTCCTGTAATACAA
>JAQQSY010001385.1:0-14424 GCA_028646535.1 Procyon lotor | reverse complement strand
ACTTTTTTTTTTTTTTTTTTTTTTTAAGATTTTATTTATTTGACAGCGAGAAACACAGTGAGAGAGGGAACACAAGCAGAGGGAATGGTAGCAGGAGAAGCAGGCTTCCCGCGGAGCAGGGAGCCCGATGCGGGGCTCGATCCCAGGACCCCGGGATCTGACCTGGGCTGAAGGCAGACGCCTAACGACTGAGCCACCCAGGCGCCCCGTTTAAGGTACTTTCATAATTTTGTGTTAAGATATCCAAAATGGACTTGAAGGGAAATCGCTTTTTCTTCCTTTGAGTAGTGTTGTGTCTTAAAAGGTGGTAAAGCCACCTTTCTTTCTGCCTCCTGAACAAAAAAAGCCAATGAAGACGTCATAAATTGGCTTGGGAGTGTTAGTCATGAAAAGAGTTCAAAAGGGGTTTAAACCATACTTCTCCACAGAAGCGAGAACTTCAGAACAGTGTTACTCAAACTGCGACCCCCAGACAGCTGGCCTGTGAATTCTTTGATACCAGCCCACACAGTAGGGCCACAGGTTGGAAATTTTAAAAATGGTCTTTTGCCACAGATAGTTTGAAAATGATTGTTCTAGATCAAGAGGAACAAACCGGAAATTATCAAGGACCAGAAACACTTTTCATTCCTGAGATGGAAATATTAGCTATTCTTTTCAAGGAGGGATCTTAGCAAAAGGGAAATCTAACTGGTTGTGTAGATAGTGTACTTTGCAAGGAGTTATATTTGATATTTTCTCTGTTTGCATTATTTCTGGTAGTTTTTTTTTTTAATTTTAAAGTAATCTTCACACCCAACATGGGGATCAAACCCACCACCCCTAAGATCAAGGGGCGCACGCTCCACTGACTGAGCCAGCCAGGTGCCCCATTTCTGGTGTTTTAAGATTTTATTTTATTTATTTATTTGACAGAGAGAGATCACAGGTAAGCAGAGAAGGAGGCAGAGAGAGAGGGGGAAGCAGGCTCCCTGCTGAGCAGAGAGCCCGATGTGGGGCTCGATCCCAGGACCCTGAGATCATGACCTGAGCCACAGGCAGAGGCTTTAACCCACTGAGCCACCCAGGCGCCCCCCATTTCTGGTGTTTTAATGTGACTTTTCTACCTCACGGTTCAACTTCTCTGTCCACTTTCTCTGGTAGAGCAACGATCCTTCTCGGTGACTCTGTGACCTGATCCTATCTCTGGTTGCAAAGTAAATTTATATTAGCAATTTTACTGTAAGACGGTGACCTTCACCTGGAGGTGATTTTGTTCCCCAGAAGACACTTGTCTGGAGACAGTCCCAATTGTTACAACTCAAGGCAGGGTGCTGCTGGCATCTGGATAAGGTTGTTGCTAACCATCCTACAATGCATAGGACGGCCCCTTAGAACGAAGAATTATCTAGTCCAAAATGTCAAGAATATCAAGATTGAGAAGCTTGATCATTAGATAAAGCAAGATTTTTTAAAAATTACCTTTAATGAGTGAACTTAATTTTGTGTTGTACTTTAGGTTACTTTTTACCTTCATAATATTTAGTAGGCCCTTATGCTCCTGTAAGTTTTGGCAAATAGTGGACTTAGTAAAATGGGGAGTTGAGGTCCAAGCTCTGATTTGGTTTGTGATGTGGAAACTTAGAAATTCTGATCTCATTCTCCTAGAACCATTGCTAGGCTCTGGTCATTTTATTACATTTTAAAGTAGTAAAATCATGGAAGGAAAATGGAACATAAAGCTTAGTATTTAAGTGATTCTTTTTCCCATAATGTCTCAGATTGTTGCCTTCCTGGTTGGCTGTTTTGAGTTTGGGTGTTGACATTAGTACTAAGTGGATTGCTGAATTCTATCATTTTGAGTGGAAATAATTGCTTGGACTATCAGATCAAAAACCGTCCTTCGTTTTTAAATTTATGTTCACTTTTGGTGGTCAGTATTTATAACTGCACAGCTGAGGTTTAATTAATGGAGTTGGTGATATTTTTATAAGTAAATTCATTGTTGGTCCCAACACACGCCATTAAGGATTTATTTTATATCTGGCATCTTTCTGGCACATTCAATCCAAGTTCACAAAGGGATTCTTTGTCTTATATTAGATACATTGCATGGACAGGAACAGAATTCTTACTTGTGATGGAATTTAAAAGTGGCATCCCTGGAAAGTTATTTCTCTTGGGGGAAGGGGACAGCCTTTCACAGCAAGGGTTGGAAAGGAATGTAAATAAGGCCTGTACGTAACAGACTAAGAAATGACATAGAGCGACGTGACTTCTGGTCATTTGGCAGATAGATGCCCTTTTGATGTAAATTTTTTTTTTTTTAAGATTTTATTTATTTGACAGAGAGAAACACAGCGAGAGAGGGAACACAAGCAGAAGGAATGGTAGTGGGAGAAGCAGGCTTCCTGCAGAGCAGAGAGCCCGATGTGGGGCTCGATCCCAGACCCCTGGGATCTGACCTGGGCCGAAGTCAGACGCTTAACGACTGAACCACCCAGGTGCCCCTTGATGTAAATTTTTTGGTGGTCGCTACGATTCGAATATTCCTTGAGAAAGCTCCTGACCTGGTGGTCTGCAGAATGTGAAATCGAGTATTCTGGAAGTTCAGAGTACGCGATGGGTTTTTATTGTTGTTCATCGATGTGGGGAACAAAGCCACCCGTGTGGCTTCATGGGCCGATTCTGAGGGCAGTGGGAAGACTGGAGTGGCCTGTGGGCACCTGAATTCGGGCTGCTTCATCGGCCTGAGAAGTTTTGCTTGTGTGTCTCTTGTGCTTTGACGCTAGAAGTACCTCTGTGAAGTCTTGTGTAACGGGGTGGGGAGGGGCGGAGGATTGGGGCGTGAAGTTCCTATTGCTCTCTCTTTTGAGCTTTACCACAGTCCTTTCCATTGCTGTCGGTCCCTTGTAGCTTACCTTGTGCTTTCGCGTGGTCGTGCTGTCTTCCAGCCCCAAAGAGGGCCCTTTACTCAGTTGCATATGGGCAGCGTTTTCGTGGATTTTTGTGCAGCATTTCGGTTAAATATTACCGTGTTCCTCAAACCTTTCATTATAGTGCAGGCAATGGGATTCTTTTCCGCAAAGGATGCTTCTGTCGAGGGAAGTGAAAAGTTTTTTGTTTGGTGGGAGTAGTTTGGTTGTTTTCCACCGTGCCCCTGATTTTAAAAGGTGACACTAACTCACACCGTTGCAGTCAGAGGATACGGGACCTTCATAACTGGAGGACATCTAGCATCTGTTCTGACCCCCGGGGAGATTGTTTTGCTACCCCCAATTCTTCATGGACAACTATGGTTTGGGGGAGCGATTTTTACATCCATCGTTTGATTTTTGGACATTTGTCAGTAGCATATTAAAAGCCGGGGGGTTAGGGTGGGATTAGGTGCTTGGGGGGAGAAAGCTTAATAGGAACAAGCTTGGGGACTTTAAACGAAGGCGTCAGTTGGAGCTCTGTGTCTTGGGGAGAGCACCTAGCCCGGTCCCAGAGCCTCCGAGAAGGCTCTCTTGTCTAAGCAACTGTCGCCGTGGTCCTTCCCATCCAGCAAACTTCTATCTTGGGGATATAATTTGCAAGCAGTCTAAATAGTTTCTGGCATTTCCTGCCTTTTCCAACTATACATAACAGAGATGGATTTTTCCATCATGAGAGACAGTGATGGGTACGATCATGATTTTGGGGGAAGCAGGAAACAACGCCAGACAGCCCCACATCTCGCCTAGTCCCTGCGGAGCATCTAAACAAAACAAAACAAAACAATAAAATAAAAATAAAACAAAACACAAACCAGGTGGAACCACAGTGCTCTCCTAAGTCTCAACCAGGCACTTAGAAACATTCACACTCATAAAGCCCCACTCTCGGCATCAGAGTCATGTAGAAGGATACTGGACGGGAAGCACAGTGCCCCAGGAGGGCCGAACCAGATGCTGCTTTTCTGTTGGAGTCCCTGTCGCTGTCCGTGTGTCATAACGTAGATGCAAGGAGACAGACCCACCTCAGACAAGTGTAGAAGCTCTCCTGGCTTAAAAGCCTCTTGTCTCATGGGAGCAAGTGTCCATTATAACAACCCCGTAGACATAGTTTCCAGGGTCCCTGCAAGAGATAATGTCTGTCCCAAGGGTCACCGTACTTAGGGAAGCCCAGAGCTGTGGTTTCCAGTCCCGTACTTAGAGTTCTCCCAGTCTGCATGAAGTTTACCAGTTAGGGGTCCTTTTTTCCATGGGTGATGATATGATTTTTTCCATGGGTGATGATAAGCATAGTTGATATGCTGGGGGGACAGAGCTAGAAAGTTAACCGAAGGTCAAATCCTCATGTGGAAGGAGTAGAAGGTTCTCTTCATCCATCACCAAACAGTATGCTGAGCGCTGAGCGATCCCACAGCAGATGCCCCACCTCGTTCCTATAAAACGCAGCTGGAGAAGTTTCCTCCTAAATTAGAGCCAACACCAGCCCATCTTCCTCTCTTGAATAGTGTTCATTCTTTGTGTTTAGCTTCTTGTGGTTAATACACGGTGGGCAGATCCTGCTAAGGTGTGTGTAAGAGTTGGATAAATCGTCAGAGCGGTCCCACCCAAATGTCATACAGCCTTTGGTGCTACTGATAACAGGCAGGTATATAGTATGACATACTACAGGGACATTATTGAATGGAAATTTGTGGGGATTCCATCAATCACACATCGATGGGAACCTATGTCCTCTTGTGAACCACCAAACACAGTCTCTCGGTAGTGATGCCTCTTCCTGCCATCGCGTGGTGCTCCTCTTGCTTCTGTGGCTCTTGGAAGATCAGTAAGTGGAGAGAGCTGACTGTTTATCCATCAAGTATTTATGGAGTCCTTGCTATGTGTCAGGCACTAGGGGTACATCAGTGAAGGAGCCAAATCTCTTCCCTCCAGGGATTTGCAGTGAGTGAACAGGGAGACTAGCAATTAAGCAGTTACAGCACAGGTTTGGGTGTGACAGTGGGGCGGGGATGGGAAGGGTGCCCCAAGAGAGCTTGGGGAGAGCACCTAGCCCGGTCCCAGAGCCTCCGAGAAGGCTCTCTTGTCTAAGCAACTGTCGCCGTGGTCCTTCCCATCCAACAAACTTCTATCTTGGGGATATAATTTGCAAGCAGTCTAAATAGCTTCTGGCATTTCCTGTCTTTTCCCAACACGGTGGCTTTAGACATTAACAATGTTTAAAATACCTATTTTATTCAGGAATGTAAAAATATTATAACCATTTCAGAATATTCTAGGCTTTAGAAAAAAATGTACCAGATGCTATGGTTTTCTTATGAAAACACCACCGCCACCACCAAATAACTTACCGTGATCTCGGTCCAGTGTGATAAGATAGAACAAGATATATATATATATATATATATATATATATATATATATATATATATATATATATATATTTATATTTTAGAACACAGTATTTTTACTGTGACAGAGTGCGTCTCGATTGGGTCTTGGCTGGCCATATAAATGAGTTAACACCCGAGAAACCAAATAGCTAGGGAACAGAACCATTCAATCAAAGAATTTGAGAAACAGAAGCGACTTTAGAGATGGTGTAACCCAGCTCTATTTTACAGAGAGATGAAATGACTAGTCTCTTGTTCCCACACAGCTAGTTAGGGTCAGAAACCAGTTCCCGCGAGGCCAGTGCTGATAATCAACATGTTGGGCCCGGCAGCAAAGACCATCCATAGATAGCATAAGTTTCCTTGAGTACCCAGCAGACTAAAATCACAGAAGAGGAAAATGATGTCTTAGCCTCATGTGGCTTCGTGTGATCATGGCCTGCATTCTTATCATGCTTAGACAGGGAAGGGGAATCACATGTGGAGAAGGGGGGTTTATTTAATTTCTTTGCCTGTAATACCCACCATCAACCCCCCCCCACACACATACACACACTCACAGGGTGAATCAAAATCTTTATTGCCCACTTATTTATATTCATTTTTGTTTGTAAAAAGTTTCAAAATTTAAAAATATACAACATTATCTGGAAATTGCTTTTATAAACCTCTGAGTGATTTTTGAAATATAAGTTGGGCATGAGTTAGGGACGTCGACAAGGACAATCTTTTTTTTTTTTTCATTGTAACTGTTTATTTGTACCCCTTTCTCATAATACACAAGAATTGAAGGCAAGGAGAGAATCCTTTCATTATTTTATCCTTAGAGTTTCGACAGACTCTCTGTTAAAAAACTAGCAAAAGATGAGATGAGGACTGGGTGTTATACACAACTGATGGATTCTTGCGCACTACATCCGAAACTAATGATGTACTACATGTTGGCTAATTGAATTTAAATTTTAAAAAAAGTAGCAAAGGGAAATCTGTTCAAGTAGTGACCTATTTTACCATAACAATTTCTCCCACAGTTTTGACAAGGACAATCTTATTTGAAACAAAAACCATATATTTTGGGGGCACCTGGGTGGCTCAGTTGGTTAGGCTCTGCCTTTGGCTCAGGTCATGATCCCTAGGTCCTGGGATCGAGCCCCCTGTCCGGCTCCTGTCTCAGTGGGGAGTCTGCTTCTCCCTCTCCCTCTGCCGTTCCCCTGCTTGTATTCATTTTCTCTCTCTCTGTCAAATAAATAAATAAAATATTTTTTTTAATAAATAAAATCTTAAAAAAAAAACCCAGCTCCCCCCAGACCACGTATTTTAAATAAGCAGCACATATAATAAAATGTTATGGTATTGAATGAAAATATATTTTGGGTATTTCTTGATTTAGTGGATTTTAATAAACCTCCTGCAAAAGCTAATTTTATTTAAAGGTCTGTGATAATATATAATAGTTATTAGTAAAGCAATTAGCCATTTTATGATCTAAAAATACTTAAAAGCAGTGATTCTAGTTGTTAATGAAGTATTTATTAAGTTTGGGATTAAAATGAATGCAAATCATCTTTAATTTTGGTTAAATCAGCCTAAGATAAATAGGAAATAGACTCAAACTAAAAAATTTTTTAAAGAATTTATTTATTTGAGAGCATGAAAGTGAGGGTGAGAGAGGGAGAGAGTGGGGAGGGGTAGAGGGAGAGGGAGAAGACTCCCACTGAGCAGGGAGCCCAATGTAGGCTTGATCCCAGGACCCTGGGATCATGACCTGAGCTGAAGGCAGACACTTAACCCACTGAGCCATCCAGGAGCCCTCAAACTAAAATTTTTTAAAGAGTTTATTCATTTATTTATTAGAGAGAGAGGGAGAGGGTATGGGTGCACAGGGGAGCTGGGGGAAGAGCAGAGGGAGAGGGACAAGAAGACCCCTGCCACCGAGTACAGAGCCCTACCTGGGGCTTGATCCCATGACCCTGGATCACAACCTGAGCCAAAATCAAGAGCTGGTTGCTTAAATGAGCCACCAGGCACCTCTCAAACTAAATATTTGTTTTGATTTATATAAAGTCAGATTGAGACACCCTAGTGACAAGTTTATAATAGAAGCAGTCTCATCCAAGTCCAAGAACAAGTCTTTTTTTTTTTTTTTTTAAAGATTTTATATATTTATTTTAGAGACAAAGAGAGAGCATAGCAGGGGGAGGAACAGAGTGGGAGGAAGCGGAAGGGGGAAAGAACCTCAAGCAAACTCTGTGCTAAGTGTGGAGCCCGGTGCAGGGGTTTGATCTCAAGACCCCCAGATCATGACAAGAGCTGAAATCAGGAGTCAGACGCTTAACCAACGGAGCCACCCAGGTGCCCTAAGAAAAAGTATTTTTTTCCCTTTATTGCTCATTTTTGTTTCAGAAACCAATGCAATTTAACTAATTTCTGTACCTTGCAACTGACCTAAGTTAGATTACTGGGACTTTTGGAATGGCTGAGGTTAAAATGGTTAAGGCACTTGAAGAATGAATGCAATGAATTGAGGAGCGAGCCCCTCACACGAATGAGTTAATAATCCGTCGTAGTTTAAAGTTAGTTCACTCTTTTTCTCAGTGCCATTATTTTATGTGAAATTCTAATGAGGGATTCTATGAGTAAGATATTAGATAGAAATAGAAAGCCATTAAATAGAGCTCTAAACAGAAGCAGCTTCCATTAAACATCTTTTCACACCTTTCTGTCCCGTGGTGCTAGGACCAATTACTTCCTTAAATGGCACCGTTTCTGCACAGAGAGTCCCAAGCTAGACATTTAGATTCTGTGAAGGAAGACTACCTACTGCTTGATGAGTAGGTAATGCAGAATGCAACTATAAGCCAAAACTAATGGCAGGCAACAGAAAAATCAGAAAGGACACGACCATTCTAAGCCCTGAGGTCCATGGCCGCACACTTTGCAAGTACACTTAGAAGGAAAACAGAAAACTTGGAAACTAGCAAGTTTCCAAGTGGATTAATTCCTCTTACAAAGGCACTTGTCAAAACTGCTATCACACACACACACACACACACACACACACACACGCAAGATGGAGAGAGAAATGATGAAGTTGGAAATGGTTCTAACCACTAAAACAATAGCAACTGATACATTTTTTTAAGGCATGGGAAACTTTCCGTGTTTTGGAGCTGAGTCGGTCTTAGTGTTAAAGTGGCTGTGCATCAAATCTGTTTCTATGATTCGTTGTCTGGGTTGTGTGTTGTTTGGCTATTTTTACTTTTTATATGTGAAGGACTAAAAATAAGAGAGAATAAAGTAATAAACTGGTGGGTATCACCTATATCATATAGATCTAAGTTCTCATTTCTATTGTCTTGACATTCCATGTTTAATATAAACCTTTAAGACGTGTGCGTATTTTTGTTTCAAAAATCATTTCTGCTTAAACAACAGTGTCAAGTATTTATCTTTTAAAGACAGGAAGTTGGTTCATTTTTAGCTACATATTGGTATAATTCTACATTTTTTGAAAATGTTGAGGCTGGGTTTATTTAAGATTGGCTGGGCTTACTGCCAGCACTTGAGAAAACCTATAGATTTTTTTTTTTAGAGTCCCCATAACAATATAGAACTGCTAACACTAAATACGCTTTCCATCTGTTTGAAGACTCATTAACTTTATTTAATAATAGAATAAAAAAAAGACTATCCAAAACAGAGGTTGGGCCAAATCCCACCTGCTGCCCATTTTTTTGCAAATATGGTTTTATTGGAACACAGACACACCCATTCTATTCCTTTCCACATTGTATATGCCAACTTTTGAGCTACAATGGCAAAGCTGAGTGGTTGTGACGGACATCTTTCATCTGCAAAGCCCCATATAGTTCCCGTCTGGCACTTTACAGAGAGTTTGCCTACCGGTGATCTAGAATGTTGGTTGGGACAAGAGATCTGCTATTCCTCATGTAGGGTAGGTGGGTAGGTGCTGCCAATCAGGTGAGCATCGCTAGGATTAAACCAGTGTGGGATGTATAGACCAATCTGTGAGCATCACTAAGATTCAAACATGTCTAGTATGTATGAGGATCAGAGAAGGGATTCAGCTGTTCTGTATGAAGTTTTTTGGGGGAAGTCTCTGGAACTATCTTACTGGGAGAAAAGATGGTCACTTGGCTCAGCTCCAAGGAAGTGTGTCTGAGCCTTCAGTGGGAGAGCTAGAGGCAGAAACTAAAGGAGCATGATCCTAAATCTTGGTGAGATGCTGGGAGCTCAGACTGCACTGCTTTGAACCCCTGCCAAAAGCACGAGGCAAAGCTGGAGGGTAGGAGCACCGACCGGCGTGCATTTCACAACTGTGAGCATCCTCCATCCTCCACGTATCCTTAGCACAGCTAAAGCAAGAGAGCTTAAATCCAGCTGGATGGACTCCTTTGGTGAGCACTGCAGGCAGCTAGGATTTCAGCTTTTCCAAGCACCGACAGATTCAGCAGCAGACATCAGAGCACCAGTCTTGGGGCACTCTTGGCTTCAAGGAACAGACAAGCAAGCGAGCCGAAGGCAGTGGTTCTCAATGTGTGGTCCCAGAACCCGCAGCATCAGCATCATCCCAGGGGATTCTGATGCAAACTGAAGTTTGAGAGCACTTTTAAAAGGATTTGTTTCAAGATTAAAATAAGGGATTTTATGAGCATCCTAGGTGAAAAAATCAGCAGACCGCCTGGAGCCAACAAGTAAGGACTGAGACTGCTCCTGATCTCTCACAGTCCTTGTCCTTGGGTCTTTCTCTCTTCTAGCGTGAAGTTCCCCAGCCGCTCTTAGAAGATTAGCTTTCTTCTGCCCACTCATCAAGCCCTAAATGGTTGCCCCATCCCTGACCTGACCACTGCTTTGTCCTTTAGGTAAAATCCTCCAAAGGGAAAAGAGCTCCGTTTCTGTCCAGCAAAAGTTGGGTTCTCTGGGGTCACATTGCACCTTGGGTCAGGCAGCGGAGGGCTCTGACCAAGAGGTTAGGGTGGGATGGGGGTGTGCTATTTGGAAGATGGGGCTGGGTGACGGTTATGGGGGGACAGATTCCCTGAGAAGGGGCCCTGGAATGTTGACCTATATGTCTCCTATATCAAGAAAATCAAGACAGGAAGTTTTACAGGAGTATGTATTGTATACCCCCAAGAATTGCCAGAATCAATGGGGAGAGTTTTGCAGGCGGCTGTAGGGTTCTCCATTAGTAGGGGAGCAAAAGCCTATTCAGTTGTACATACCCCAAAGAGCTGAATTTGAAAACAGGTGTTCAAAAACTTGTACCCAAATGCAAACGAACATAGGAGTCCTATTCACCATAGCCAAAAGATGGAGACACCCAAATGTCCATCAGCTGATGAATGGATAAACAGGACGTGGTGTATGTGTAGAGTGGGATATTCTTCACCCATTAAAAGGAATGAAGTTATACATTCTACGGCATAGATGAATCTTGAAAGCATTATGCCAGGTGAGAGAAGCCAGTCCCAAAGGACATCATATTGTGTAATTTCACTTATATAAAATGTCCAGAATAGACAAATCCATAGAGACAAAAAGCAGAGCGGTGGTTGCCAGGGGCTGGGCGGGGAGGAGGGAATGATGGACTGCTCATGGGTGCAGGTTTCCGTTCCAGGCAAGGAAACCGGTCTAGAACTAGATAGTGGTGATGGCGCGCGGAGCCTCCTGGTGGCGGCGGCAGGCAGGCGGCGGGGGGATGGCGCCCCGGCTTGAGTGCAGCTGTGGGGCGCCGCGGACTCCAGGAGGGTCGGAGGCCGGCAGGGCTGGCTGCACGGCCGAGTGACTAGCTAAAGTGGAGACTGTCGCTCTGCTTGGTTCGGTGTGTCCGCTCTTGCCTGGATGCGGGCTCTGCGCACGAGTGATGCTGCGTCCTTCCCAGTGCGACGTATCAAATGACACTCAATTTCAGCTTAGTCAATATTTGTCTCATTACTGATGCTGCTCTCGCTGCTGCTGCTGATGCTGCTGCTGCTGCTGCTGCTGCTGCTGCTGCTTCTTCTTCTTCTTCTTCTTCTTCTTCTTCTTCTTCTTCTTCTTCTTCTTTTGACAGAGATAGCGATCACAAGTAGGCAGAGAGACAAGCAGAGAGGGGGCGGGGGAAGCAGGCTCCCTGCTGAGCAGAGAGCCCGATGCGGGGGCTCCATCCCAGGACCCTGAGATCATGACCTGAGCCGAAGGCAGAGGCTTTAACCCACTGAGCCACCCAGGAGCCCCATGCTTTCTTTGATTCTAGATGAAGATGATGTCCCACATGCTTAAGCCACTGTAGAGTGACACTTTTCCCTCTTGTAATTATAAAGTGTTATAAAGGGAGGTACTTTGAAACGACAGAAATCACCCACTTCTCATCAAACCTTTTACTATTTTATTCATTTATTTATTTATTTTTTTTACATCTTAGGGATTCATGGTTTCCTATTTTTACGCATTGGTTTGGAGTCTGTTGCTGTCATTTATTTTAATGCTCCAGTTGTTCCAGATTTGGCCGGTGGAAGTCTATTCGAGCCAGCTTTTGTGTCTATTTGACCTGTCCCTATGGTTACTTAACACTTATTTTCTCCCACAAGATGCTTCAGGCTCATCTTGTATTTTATCCTTAACTCAGTCCTGGAATCAGACGCTTCTCCAAGGAGCCTTGGTTCTTTCAGTGGAGAGCTGTTACTTAGAAACCAAGGTGTGCACCCTAGGTGTGCTCCTTGCTTTGGCTCAGTGGACATTTCCATAAATAGTGTGATAGCTGGATTGACGTCTATCTATAGACGTACATCTATCTATAGATATATCTATAGATATAGATAGACAGATACAGATTGGTAACCAGAACCTGTACACCACCACGGGATTCATCCCACAGGCATACTGTGGGGATATTGTAGGTTCAGTTCTAGACCACCACAATAAAGCACATATCACAATAAAGCAAGTTAAATGAATGCTTTGGTTTCCCAGTGCATATAAAAATTTTTTTGTCTATGCTATGTCATAGTCTTTTAAGTGTGCAATAGCATTATGTCTCAAAAATGTGCAGTACTTTATTGTTAAGAAATGCTAATTGTCATCTGGTCTTTCAGCAAGTCTAATCACTAATCACAGATCGTCCTAACAAAGATAACAGAAGTCTGAAATAGTCCAAGAATTACCAATATGTGACATAGAGACACGACGTAAGCAAATGCTGTTGGAAAATTGGTGGGATAGACTTGCTCAGAGCAGCATTGCCACAAACCTTCAATTTGTAACAAATGCAATATCTGGGAAACGTGATAAAGTGGAACACAATAGACCAAGGTGTGCCTGTAATTTTCTCCTTCTTCATGAATTTTGGTATATATGTTGTTGAGGCGAACACTACCACATTTATTCTTTCAAAAAATTTTATTCCCATGGGGCGCCTGGGTGGCTCAGTGGGTTAAAGCCTCTGCCTTCAGCTCAGGTCATGATCTCAGGGTCCTGGGATCGAGCCCCGCATCGGGCTCTCTGCTCAGCGGGAAGCCTGCTTCCCCCTCTCTCTCTACCTGCCTCTCTGCTTACTTGTGATCTCTCTCTGTGTCAAATGAATAAATAAAATCTTTAAAAAAAAATTTATTCCCATTGCTGAAGTAAAATATTCCCCCTATAAAATTTGAAACTACTAAAAAGAGAGGAAAATCCATCATAATTCGGCATAAAAATATAATCACATTTTGTAGATTACTTTCAGCCTTTCCTCCCTCCTTCCTTCCCTCCCTCCTTTCCATCTTCCTTCTTTCCTTAGTTACTGTATGGTGTTTTCTTTTCCTTTTTTTTTTTTTTTTAAGATTTATTTATTTATTTTAAAGAGAGAGAGAGTGTGTGTGTGTATAAGTAGAGGGAGGGGCAGAGGGAGAGGAAGAAGGAGAGAAGCAGACTCCACACTCAGCATGGAGCCCCTCCTGGGCTCAACTTGGAGATCATCTCACGACCCTGAGATGATGACCTGAACCAAAACCAAGAGTCAGACACTCAACGGACTGAGCCACTCAGGCACCCCTACTTTCAGCTTTTTCTTTATGTGTCAATCTCCTTTTTTGAGTTATGGAAAATCATACTGTAAATACAATTCTGCACACTGTTTTTTTCACTCAATTTTGTATGGTTAGGCAAATCACAGCCCACAGGTCAAACCTGGTTCACTGCCTAAAAACCACTAAAATTTGTTTTTAAATTTTTATTTTTATTATTTTTTTTAAGTAAACTCTATCCCCAATGTGGGGCTCTAACCCACAACTCTGAGATCAAGAGTTGCAGGCTCTATCCACTGAGCCATGCAGGCGCCCCTGAAATTGGTTTTTAAATTTTAAATGGTTGAAACAAAATCAAAAGAAAAAAAATTTTAAGATTTTATTTACTTATTTGACAGATCACAAGTAACCAGGCAGAGAGAGGGGGGAAGCAGGCTCCCTGCTGAGCAGAGAGCCCAATGCGGGGCTCAATCCCAGGACCCTGAGACCATGACCCGAGCCGAAGGCAGAGGCTTTAACCCACTGAGCTATCCAGGCGCCTCAAAAGAAAAATTTTATGACATGTAAAAATTATATAAAATTCATATGGAAGCATCCATAAATTCTCATTGGAACACAGTCATGCATATTCATTTATATATTGCCTATAGCTACTTTATGCTGCAACAGCAGAGTTAAGTAGTTGTAAAAGAGACTGTATTGCCTACAAAGCATAAAATATTATTTGGCCCTTTCTAGAAGTTTGCCACCCCCTGAAATATTGTATCTTAATCACATTATTAAATTGGCTGCTAAATCTGTGTTTTGAAACATTATGGGAGTGACAACAATGCTTAGCACATTTTAGGTGCTTGATAAAGGAATTTCTTCTAAAGAATCCAGGAAGGGAAGGGAATAGGAGGAAGAAGAGGGATGGTTTTGGGACATGTCTGTTTTCAGGTAGCTGCAGAATTTATTATTTCCAACCACTCGAAAATGTGTCTTCTCACTCGTCATTAAAAAGAAAGACGTCTTCCATTAATCTTCCATGGCTAAAATAATAGCTTTTAAAATGCCCCTTAAAAAAGTTACTGGTGG
>JAQQSY010001384.1:0-14425 GCA_028646535.1 Procyon lotor | reverse complement strand
TGTAAGAACCTGAATTCAGGGAAACAACCCATGCAGAAGTATTGAGGGATCAGTGGTGACATATTCTCTGAGATGCCCTTCCTCCTTCCTAGATCAGATTAAGTCTTCTGCTGATTGCTGCCACAACTGTTTGCTTTTATTTTTGAAAGAGCACAGCAAGGCTAACTCCATTTTGTGCTACATCTGCCATCTTGTGTATAACCCCTACATGACCTGCTCCTGAGAAAGATCACAGAATGTCAGAACATTGCCCAGCCCTCCCTTGAGCTAGTTTGAATTAGCTGATCAGAATGCGGAACCCCTAACCACCAAAGGATGTAAACCCTACCTTTTGCCCGCCAAACTTGCATGCCAATTCTGACCAGAGTGATAGGCTAGTTCAAACAGCTACTATAGGGTAAATTGTAATCCAATTAGCCACCCGCATGTGGCCTAACATGACTATGCAACTTTCTGTGTGTGTTACAATCTCATTGGCCACTGGCCCCTATGAAACTGCGGCACTTTTTGAAACTCTTTCTCTTTCTCTACATGACGCCGCTGCGTCGGTGAGTGTGGGAGACTGAGCTCGAGCTAGATCAAATAAAGGCTCTTTTGCATCGGACTCGGCTCCCTGGTGGTCTTTGGGGATTTCAAAATCTGGGCATAACATGTTCACCATCCTTTACTAGAAATATTTGAAATATTTGAAATGACAAAATTTTTGATAAAAGATAGTTGAAGTGATAAAATTATTCTCAGCATATAATTTTTTACCTGCACTAGATTGACCTCCTGCTCCTAGTATATAGGATTTTGTACATAGATATTAACAAATGGGCAGATAGTGACAGAACTGTGGCAGCTTCTTCTTTTCTCCTTCTGTTCACTCCCTCCCTTTGATGGAGAAATAGGAATGACTTCTTTTTTTTATCCTCCAAATATGTTTATTTTATTTTTTCAGTGATACAAGATTAATTGTTCATACACCACACCCAGTGCTCCATGCAATACATGCCGTCCGCAATACCCACCACCAGGGTTGCCCAACCCCCCACACTCTCCCCTCCAAAACCCTCAGTTTGTTGCTCAGAGTCCACAGTCTCTCATGTTTCATCGCCCTCTCTGATTTCCCCCCATTCACCCTTCCCTTCCTTCTCACAATGCCCTCTTGGCTAACAGACACATGAAAAAATGTTCATCATCTTTAGCCATCAGGGAGATTCAAATCAAAACCACACTGACCTTACACCAGTTAGAATGGCCAAAATTAACAGGACAATAAAAAACAAATGTTGGAGAGGGTGTGGAGAAAGGGAAATTGGAATGATTTCATTAGCACAATGAAGGTAAGTTTCTATCTCTAACAGTCAGCTAATATTAGCAAGAGAATGACTAGTTTGTCTTGTAAATGTTTGACTCTAAGGGAACTCGGGAATTAATCAGCTGTACTGGGAACACCAGATCTGAGAGTAGGTAAATGCACTGGTTTGGGTAATAGAAGGCAGAGGAGACAAAAAAATCTCAATGTCTTAAAACCTAGAAACTTATTTTTTCTCATTTAAAGATGCAGTAGTGATGGGTGGAGAGAGCTCTGCTCCATGTGGTCATTGAGGGATCCAGGCTAGGAAGTGCTCTGGGAAAAGAAGTCTCCCTGTGAGCCAGGAGTAAAGGGAAACCAGATCCTAAGAGCAACCTAGCTTTACCACATTTACCTAAATAGAAAGGCGCTCAAGTGTCTAATGCAGTTTTTTGTGGTTCTCTGAAGACTTTACTCCACACTTTGGCTTTTACTTTCTTTAAATAATGTTGTTTCTGGTGGATTATGTTTTGTATTCACACAGCTGCAAATGCAAGAACTCGATTTTCCAAAGCATATATTGATGCTAGTGATTAATTCATTAGCTAGTCAATGAAAACATGCATATTACTTATGTTGTATATAAACCCTAGAGGATATAAGATAAAGATGTGTGTTGCAGACAACAAGTTCTGTAGAAGGGCAGAAAAAGAATTTCTGGATGACTCGTAACCACATTTTATTGTTAGTTTGTCAGCCTGATCCCTGAAGAGGACAGAGGGAAGGGGCAGGACAGAGTGTGTATATCTTCATTGTCCCTCATAAAACTTTTGAAGAAAGTTGCATTGCTTTTCTAAAACTACGTATTTTTTTATTTTTGAAACAATCACAAATTTATAGAAAAGATTTGCATATAGTATCTTTTTTTTTTTCCTGAACCAATCAAGAGTGAGCTGATGACTCTTTCCCCAATCACTTCTGAGCATTTTAGCATGCATTTAGTGAATGATGCATTTAGTGGATGATTTGTTATTGTAGCCATTATGACTGCAACATCATCTAAACCTTAGACTTCATTCAAATTTTATCAGTTGTTCCCATAATGTCCTTTAGAGTACAATGAGACAGATCAGAATCATGGGTTACACGTGATTGCCATATCTTTTTATTCTTCTGACATCTCCAGTCTTTCTTTGACCTTAATGACCTTGATATTTTTGAAGAGAGTGGTTTTTTAGTAAAATGCTTCCTAGTTTAGGTTTTTCATTAGGACTGGATTCAGGTTATACATCTATGGCAAGAATACCATTGATACCTATGTGTTTTTCTTATAACATCCTATTAAATGGTGCACAATTTGATTTGCTCAAAATCAATAATGTTAAATTTTAAACTTTATCTATTTATTGATTTATTTTTATTGATGTGTAGTTGACACACACAGTTACATTAGTTTAGGAACACAACATACTGATTCAACAAATCCATGCATTATGTTATGTACACTGCAAGTGTATATTTCCTATGCTGTACATTTTATTCCTGTGATTTTTTCATTCTGTAACTTGAAGCCTATACTTCCCAGTCCCCTTCATCCATTTTGCTCTTCTCCCAACCTCCTCTCTCTGACAACTATTACTTTGTTCTCTGTATTTATGGATCTGTTTGTTTTTTGTTTGTTTTCCTTTTTAGATTCCACATATATGTGAAATCATAGGGTATTTGTTTTTCTCTGCCTGACTGACTTAGCATAATGCCCTCTAGGTCAATCCATGTTGTTGCAGATATCAAGATCTCATTTTTTTTTTAATGACTGAGTAATATTCCATTGTACATATATACCACTTCTTCTTTATCCTTCCATCTATGAATAGACATTTGGGTTGCTTCCACAATTTGGCTACTGTAAATAATGCTGCATTGAGCATAGCGGTTCATATATTTTTTCGAAGTAGTAGTTTTGTTTTCTTGGGCAAATCCCGAATAGTGGCATTACTGGATCATACCGTATTTCTATATTTAATTTTTTGAGGAACCTCCATACTGTTCTGCACAGTGACGGCACCAATTTACATTTCCACCAGCAGTACACAAAGGTTTCTTTTTCTCTATATTCTTACCAATACTTGTTATTTCTTACCTTTTTGATTTTAGCCATTCTGACAGGTGTTAGGCGATATCTCATTGTGGTTTTGATTTCCGTTTTCCTGATAATAAGTGATGCTAAGCATGATTCCATATGTCTTTTGCCCATCTGTATGTCTTCTTTGGAAAAGTGTCTATTCAGGTCCTTTGCCCATTTTTAAATCAGTTTTTTCTTCTTTTTGGTGTTGAGTTGTATATGTTCTTTATGTATATTTTGGATTTAAACCTTTTATTGACTATATCATTCGTGAATATCTTATTCCATTCAGTAGGTTATCTCTTTGTTTTTCTGATGCTTTCCTTTGCTGTACAAAAACTTTTTATTTTGGTATAGCCCCAACAGTTTATTTTTGCTTTTGTATCCCTTGTCTGAGGAAACATATCTTGAAAAATGTTGCCACAGGTGAATAATGTTAACTTTGATCACTTGATTCTGGAGGTGTCTGTCAGTCTTTTCCATATACCCTGTCCCCTTTGTAGATAATAAGGATATTGTGGGGAGGCACTTTAAACGTATATAAATATCCTGTTCCTCATTAAATTTTCGATCTAGTCATTTATTATTGTTTTTATCTGTGTGGACACATTTTAAAAAACATTTGTTTTATTCAATGAGTCATTACCCATTGTTGTCATTATTTTGATGCCTGTTTGTCCCTAATTTGACTAGGTAGTGCCCCTTTGGTCTGGTTTCTCTTTTTGACATGTCCCTAACTTCTTTAAGCACTTTCTTTCTTCCTGGCACAACAGTATGTTCTAGGCATATATGTCCCTTGCCCTAAACTTGAAACCAGCTATTTCTTCAAGGAGCCTTAGTTCCTTTTAGTGGACAGTGGTTATTTAGAAGCCATGGTTTAGGTCTTAGATAAACTTGGTTTTAATTGGGGAGCCAATGCTCCTAGGCTCTTCTGGTGGACACGACTGAGGAATATATCACACATTGACACCAATACTTCTTTTTTCTGTCCATATTAAAAACCATGAGTTTATACAAATACTTCTAATTCCAACTCAACAGCACACGGTTTATTTTATTTTCCCCTTTCCACATTTGTAAGTTCCTTTTCTGACCATAAGAAACCTGGATCCATTACCTTTAATATTTTAAATTATTCTATTTATTCACCACATGCTAACCCATCTGTTTCTGCTGGCTCTTTCCTCATGCATTTCCCTCCACACCCACCTTGGACACAGTAGTCCGAACCCCAAGTCATATTACTCTCCACTATGGACATCCTCCTCGTCCCTCTTGGGCTTTGATTTTCCATGCCAAATGCACCCTGACATGGATAACTCCTAACCCTGTTCTCTAATACCTTTTACCAGGCCACCCTCCAGGCATGGATTCTTTTTTAAGCTTGGGTTCTGATTCCTCAACCCTGCTACTCCTCTTCCTGCTTGGGTTCTGGAAACCTGCACCAGACTGGCTCCCCCACTTCTCACAAATACTCAACTCACCCACTCTGAATCTGACTCCTCATACTGGGCTGCCCTCACCTCTGGGGATTGCCTTTCTCATTCTGCTTGAACTTTGATACCGCAGGCCAGGTTACCTCTCTGTTGGAATGTTAGTTCACTTCTCTGGAGTGTCTCTATCTGTTGCTACTCTCCTCACTTTGTGGGCTCACCCCTTGCATGGACACTAGCCTCCCCTTGTTTGAGTTCTGACACCTTACACCTAACAACAACCCACTACCTGGGTATAGCCACATTCCTTTCTGCTCGATTTCTGATGTCTTCTTTTGTACCACCACAACTTCCCCATCCCAGCCCCTACTGATATGGACAGCTACCTTGCCCTGCCCCATCTAATGGGTTTAGGAGTGAATTTTTTAAAAAGGGAAGAGAAAAAGAACATGAATAATCATACTGCTTCTATGAATGAAGATCCTCTGGGGATGTTGAGTTATTTCACATATTTATTTAGTTACTAATTTATTCATTAAATACATATAGGCATCTATTCCTTTTCAGAGATTAGCCTGAGTGCTGGGGTTATAGTAGTATACAAAACAGGCAATGTTTCTGATCCCATTGGTTTATATTCTCATGGAGTTGGAAAGATATTCCTACCCAAGATACTAATTTGATATTGGCCTCGTATATTAGGACACTGGGATATTGATCTGGCACACAAAACACCAATGCCTCATGGGCTGGATGCAATGAAGGAAATTAAGCTGGGAATTTCTGTGTAGTGATTTAAGGAGGCTCAAAGGGAAAGGTAACCTATAAGAGAAAAGCCCAAAAGGGAAAAGTTTTAAGAATAAAATATCCTCAAGACTTAGAAGGTCAAATACATTTTAGAGAGCTCAGAGGGACTCAACTTCTAGAATTTGGAGAAATACTGTATTTGGATTAATCTTTGAGGTAAACCTGGGGATTAGAGAAGTAGTGGACACTTTACAGCAGATACTAATATTGATTCCTCTAGATACTTACAAATTTTGTTTTTTGTTTCCAAAATGTGTTTATGTGAAAATAATAAGCCAACTACAAAATATAAGTACAATTGCTAAAGGCATGCTTTTAAGTCAAGGCATGCTTGACTTCACAGTTTGGACCCACTACACAACAAATAGACATAATTTCCTTTTTCAGGAATTTCATATTTTTCAAATTTATATTTCACATTGAAACTCATTTAAACCACACAGGTTATGATAAACAGTAGTTAGAATAAAATAGTCACATTTTAAATGCTTACATTTGCTTTTACTGGTAAATAAAAACTTTAAAAATATATTAGGGACTTTTACTTCTTGTATGACTGCCGAATCTCCTACCAGACTGACGGTGCCAAAAGTATCAACTATCTTGCCTTTTTCTTTTTTCATTCTTTTTCCTTTGTTCTTTTGGGTGCTCAGCATTTTTTCTTCATAGTGTTTCACTTTGTTTTTTATGAAGCTCTCCCTGACCATCTCTTTTTCAGTATGGAGAGGTGAAATTGAAAGATGGGCCATCATTAATTTTTCTCCTTCAACCTTCCTAGAGTAAAACAAAAGTATTAAATTATAAGACAGTTCTGTATTGATCATAGCTAGTCATCCTACCTGTGAAAGACTCATGGTCAACCTTCTAGATTTCTAATTTTTTTCACCAGGCCATGATAATAGCTCCCTTCAATAGAAATATACATGTAGATGTTTTATGTCAGCCAAATAGATTTCATAGAGATAATATATGTAGATTTAGGCTCAGAAAATGATTCAATGTTGTTACCTTGTTAATGATGATTAAAATATGACTTTTTATTGCCAGTAAGAGAAACCAACTCAAACCAGCTCAAGCATTAAAAGGGCATTTATTAACAGTGTTCTAAAAACTCCAGTTTAGATGTCAAACCAGGTGATAGATTGTTTCAAATAATGTCACCATACACAACTTTGCACTCATCTTATTTATTTATTTATTTATTTATTTATTTATTTATTTATTTTTAGATTTTTAGATTTTTAGATTTTTAGATTTTTATTTGTTTGGGAGAGAGAAACACAGCGAGAGAGGGAATCCAAGCAGAGGGAATGGAAGCGGGAGAAGCAGGCTTCCTGTGGAGCAGGGAGCCTGATGTGGGGCTCGATTCCAGGACCCTGGGATCATGACCTGAGCTGAAGGCAGACGCTTAACGACTGAGCCACCCAGGCGCCCCTCTTTATTTTGATTCTCTCCCAACTTACTCTATGCCAGACGGTTGTTTTCTTTATGGTAGAAAGATGAGTGCCATAAACTCCAGACTTAAATTCAACCTCTCTGTATTCTTTTTTTTTTTTTTTAAAGATTTTATTTATTTATTTGACAGAGAGAGAGAGAGAGAGAGAGAGAGAGAGAACACAAGTTGGGGGAGTGGGAGAGGAAGAAACAGGCTTCTTGCTGAGCAGAGAGCCCAATGTGGGGCTCGATCCCAGGACTCTGGGATCATGACCTGAGCCGAAGGCAGACACTTAATGACTGAGCCACCCAGGTGCCCCACATTCAACCTCTCTGTATTCTTTAGGCGCTTCTCAATGGTCTGATTAGACTATTGGCCACTTCTGTTATAAAAGGGTTCATTATGTCCAGCAGCAAGGAATATGCTATTGGCCAGACTTACTTTATATGTCCACCTATAGTGGAGACATCTAGTGCCCTGAAAATATCTCTTTAGATTTACACTAAAGGTCCTTTGAGCTCATCCTTCATCTCTGTGTCTTTGCTGCTATAGCCTTGGAGCTACAATCCTCAAAGGATTTCCCTGGACTTGCCTGGCCTTGGGGAGAGACACATCATGGGGAAGCCAGATGTGGGGGAGTCTTTATCAGTCCCAAGTAGTCCATAGTCACTCTTTAGATTGATATGGTATATAAAAGCTCAGCTTCTTTGCCAAGAGGCAATACAAACTGTAATTTACAGTTTATGCTCCAACTCTCTCTCTGGCTTCAGTTTGATGTTGGAACTCTACCTGGAATCATACACTTTTGTGACTTACTTCCCTTTCCTATTGCTTCACTTACTTTCTTGCTGATTTATCTGAGAGGCACTTCCTTAATGAATCATTTGCATTAAAATCTGTGTCTCAGGATGGGCGTCAGAAAGAACCTAACCTAAGAAAATGTTCTTGAATGCAGGAGTCCAAACAATTATGGGATTAGAGTTGGAGAAGAGTACCTGAGGAAAACCAACATGCTATTACCAGATGGGAGATTGACATTGGTAGATTAAAATAATAGGATTCTAGGAATAATAAGCACAAAAAAAAATGCAAGTTTACTTCTTCTTTTTTTTTTTAACGATGTTATTTACTTATCTGAGGCACTTGGGTGGCTCAGTTGGTTAAGCAACTGCCTTTGGCTCAGGTCATGGTCCTGGATTTCCAGGATCAAGTCCCACATCAGGCTTCCAGCTCTGTGGGGAGTCTGCTTCTCCCTCTGATCTTCTCCCCTCTCAGGCTCTCTCTCACTCTCTCTCAAATAAATATATAAAATCCTAAAAAAAAAAAAAAAAAGATTTTATTTACTTATTTTAGAGAAGAAGAAAGAACATGAGCAGTGGGGATGTGCAGAGGGAGTGCAAGAATCAGACTCCCTACTGAGTAGGAAGCTCAATGCAGGGCTGATCCTAGGACTTTGAGATCAAGGCCTGAGCCAAAGGCAGAGGCTTAACCCACTGAGCCACTCAGGCGTCCCACAAGTTTACTTCTTTTATTACTTCTTCTAATTCTTTTTTTCAGGAGCTACTATTTCCTCTATAAGGTGTGTAGTAACATTTCTCACTGGTTCACCTTCTGTCTTAATACTGTAATTTCAATTCTGTACTTCCTGTCTATTTTGATGTTTTGACTCTTGTTAGCTGGTTCAGATTTCAACTTATTTGAAGGTACTCTTGAGGTATTTAGAATCTCTTCTATTGAGATCTGTGTGATATAGACTGTGTAAACTGTGTCTGAGCTTGGCTTGCCCATCCCTAATCTTTTTCCATTTTAACCCAAGGCAGCTCCTACATTTATGTGTTTTCTATGGATTATGTGTGTTAGGGGAACATATGAACAATTTTTATTCATTTACTTTGTCAACTTAATTTTACTCCTAACCTTCTCATTATTGGTATGATGGGATCGTACATTTCTCGTGTTTAAATAATGTTTGTCTTTCCTTTAGTGTCCATCTGATTTTAAAGAAAATACCATGGTTTGCTTTATAAAAATGTGCTTTAAGAATAATAGATACCTGCTTTCCCTCAATTAATGTATGGTTTCTCTTAAGTTCATTAAGTGGTCGACTTTATGACCAGCCATTTCTGTATATGCATATGTTCTATGTAATTCTGAACAGGCTTTGGGGCACCATTAAAACAAACAAACAAAACTAATTCATATATTTAGAGATGTCAATGGTTTAAACTCCATATCTAAATTTAAAAATGTTATTATTTACACTGTTAACAGTTTTTACCACTGTTACCACTTCTTTACTTCTACCTGAGCTATTTTAAAAATAGCTTTTTACAAACTCCATTCATAACAGTAATCAGTATCCATTTAGAGTGGCTTCAATGACCCAGTTTTAAGTGCTTCTTTTTCCCTAAAACTAGCTAGCTCCTACTTTGTGCTTCCTTGTTCTTTTCTCAAAATTTTTATTTATCATAATTTATAGCTACATATGGCTCATCTTCATACACCCAGCACTTAGCACATTCACTGATATATAGTATGTGCTTAATTAATGTTAAGCACATAACATTAATTAATGTTAATTAATGAATCATGCTTCATGAATTACATTTCATGAACAATATGCTAACTTTTGGTGCTACAAGTTCTGATTTTAAAATAATTATTTTTCTGAGTTGTGGATCTGCATATTGGGGAAGGTCTTTAAAGTTTGCAAAGTAGTTTCTATGTATTTCCCTTATTTAATCCTCACCACACACCATAAGGCAGGTAAAACTTCCACTATACAAATGCAGATGAGATTTTTAATTTAGGAAAGGTTAAACAATAGCCCCAAGGCCATATAGCTAAGTGGTGAAGTTTGAATCAAACCCTGGCCTTCTGACCCCATACCACAATTTTCTCTTTATTCGTAGATTGGCATCCTGGCATTAGTTTACATCCTTTTTCCTTAGAAAAAGGATAACTTTCTTTCCTCCTGTGACAGGTCTAAAAATATGTGTATTATTTAATTCTTTCTTTTTAATTAGGAGATAGCATATCTCTAATTTTTTTCTCTTAAATCCCCTACTGATCTCCTCTTTTTTTTTTATTATCTATAACACAATCTATATGGGTTCCTTTCCTTTGTTTTTTGCTTTTCTTTAATTCTGTTCCAGTTCCCTTTGTTTTTTTCCATTTATGTTCTCACATGGATCACTTCTGTAAATGGAAGCCTCTATTTTGTTTTTTAAAGCCCAAGCCCAAGCCCAAGTCTTTTCTCTCTTCTTGGAGAATTAGAAAATTCTTTAAAGAAAATCTCACTATTTTCTGATGTCTTTTTTAGCCTTAAAATATATAAAAGTTATATATATTTGATAAAATTATTATATATTTATTGTAGAAAGTTGGGAAATTTTGCTATCTTTTTATTGTGGAATTTCCAATACTAGCATATAATAATCTGGCACAAATAAACATTTATTAATACATGAATGCACACATTTATTCATAGATGATGCACAAACGATAGAAGGAATGACATATAACAAAACTAGGACCAAAGAACATAAGAAAAAAGTTTTAAAAAGTTTAAAAAAAATAATACCAAAAGCAATAAGAAATTTTTAAATGTATTTTTACAATAAGAAGATTAATGAGAACAGTCTAGACCTTCCCTGTAGATAAGTGATATAATGTTTACAGATGACTATGAGAAAGGTCAGTTATTGAATTTCAGCTTCTATTCTTTGATTTCTTTCCCAGAGATACTTGGCATGATGGCTTTGAGGAAATATATGCCAAAGGCAAAGGAAGAAATGTGCTCAACTTTTCAAGTGTGTATAGGTTATCACAGGTATTAACCAAAATGTCACCTTCTTGACTGATTTAATTTTGGATCTCTAGTGCCTGGCCCAGTGTATGTGCTCTCTGATGCGAACAGAGTGAAAGATGTATTTGCTGTCAGCAGTCTTTGAGGAATCATGGAAAGTGCCAGAACACTGAAGTAGGAAAACGTGTCTTCTAAAAACTACCAAATAGTGAGGTTGCTGGAAGATACCTAGCAACTCGCTGGGATGGATTGGGAGTCTTCAGAGAATGAAGCATTGACTTTGACCTAGAAGGGAGCCTCAGGCAAGTAAGATAAGAGTATAGTTATTGAAATGAGCCCGTATTGAAGGAGAATTTTCTATAGAGCCACGATTTTTCATATAATTTCATATATATGTATCATTTACATATATACTTTTCTCTCCCCTTCCCTTCTCTTCCCCCTTCCGAATCCTTTCCCTTTTCCTTTCGCCTTTCCCTTCCTTTCCCCTTGTTCTTCCCTTCCCTTCCTTTCCCTTTCCACCATACAATAAATTCTTCATATGATCTCTTAGTGGGACGACCGGCATGTGAACTATTATAGGGAAAGGGTAGATATTTAGAGCTTTATACTACTGTTGTCCTATTTCTTGCTTCTTCCTTCTGTGGTGGCCCCAAAGGGACTTCCAGAGAGTCCCAAATACAGTCATTTTGAAATTGAAGCATAAATGGGTATCAGATGAGGTACATTAAAAATGAAGAGTCTAATGTCCCACCATCATAGATTCTCATTACAAACCAAACAAAAAAAGAACACAAATATCTCAGGTGATGCTGGTTTAAATACCGTCAGGGCTCCACACACTTTTAAATCAGTGGTATGAAGATAAATGGCCTTTAGTATTTGCAGCCTGATAGGAAGCTTAAGAACCCGGGTAGATGGAACTATAAACACCTCTAAGTGTAAACCAGTTATAGGTTAATATGGAGGGAGGTTTCAGTAGTGACATTAGGGGTCAAGACTGCTTATATCCTTTTACTCATTGCTCTTTTGACATCATGGGGCATATTCATGATCATGAAGCCACTGAGAATTTAAAACTAAATGAAGCGAGACAGAAACACACCTTTATTTCTCATTTTCTTTGGGTAGCTCAGCCTCTCCTTGTCCCCAGGACAATTCAGACCATTCAAAAGGCAGCTAATTCTTCCCAAATGATGAGTTTTTACCTTATTCCCTTCACTTCCCAGGGGTCATTGCCAGTTTTGGTCTTGAACATTAACCTTTTCGTCATCCACCCGTGTTAACAGTTTTCTAGGTGCCTCTGTATTGGCATTTCATTCTTGCCGTAATAACTTCCCTTGACAGGCACCACTGAATCTTTTCCCTTCTCTCTTTTGTGCATGTACATTTACAAGTAGAATTTTCCCCTCAGTTTCTCCTTTGCCACCTTTCTTCCAGTTTCCTGTATGGACCATGGCTGTCAATCATGCACCTCAACCATAAGGATAATGTGGTTGGCTCAAATCTGACAGGGATTCTGACTTTACCTACTGTGACTGAGCCAGTCAAATATATTCCTCAGATGCAATTTTTGCTACGTATCCCAGGCTCCATGTCAACTGCCTTCCAACTCTCTTCATCCAAAATACATTTTGGTGGCAATATTGAATATCTAGAAGAAAGAAGTCTTCTTACTGTTTTGCTTCTCTGACCAGGCTGGGACCCTCTATAACTCCGGCTCCCTAGTGATAGGTCGGTCACATTCTAGTTCCTGTCAAGTGTCCCCGGGGCTTAGTAACACTGAACGACTCTCTCCCTTTATCTCTCTAGCTCTGTAGTAGAGTAGTTTTTTGCTGTTGCTAATCTTGGGATTACCTTGACTTCTCAGGTTCTCCATTGCCTGTGTAACCAATTCCCTGAATTAAATCCCCTCTGATATAAATACTTGATATGATTTTGGTCTTTCTGATTAAAACCTCACTGTTATAACTCACTATGCTCATTTCCCTTCCCGTTCCTTCTCCCCTTCTCCTCCATCTCCTCCTCTTCTAGCTTTTCCTCCTCCCTTTTGCAGCTAAGGAACTTCTCAGCCTAACAAAACTCCAAATCTATTTTAGATTTCCCAGTGCACCCAAATGTGAAGGCTCCTCTTATCCTATCCCGCTTCTTGGGATTAAGTTTCCCTGTTAGAGAAAATTGTTAATTGACTGAAAGAATTTTTTTGATGGTTATAATTATGGTCTGTGACCACCTAAAAATAAGATACAAAAGACTGATTACAAAGTATCGAATCAGAATCATATGATGATTATGTAGATGGAACAAGAAAGATGGGAAGCCCATATGCTACTTTATTCATGAGAATCTTGTGTCATTTAGGAGCAGAAGGCAACGTGCTGTGAAGCATAAAGTGATAAGAGTTGGTGAGACTAGAGACCAGAGATATGGTTTCCAAGGAAATAAGATTTCCTTTGTCTAGAGAAAATCATGTACTTTTTCTGAGAACAGGCCTTCCTAGAGGGATTCATAAAAGAATGTGGGTATCCTGTAATGGAGAATACCAGTTTCCAGGCTATGATTTATCCTAGATCTATCCAGCTGTGCTGACTGGTAGATAGGACTCCTTGGTAAACTTCAGTCTGTCTTTTTTTTTTTTTTTAAAGATTTTATTTATTTCACAGAGATAGTCAGAGCAGGAACATAAGCAGGGGGAGTGGGAGAGGGAAAGCAGGCTTCCGGCTGAGGAGGGAGCCCGATGTGGGACTTGATCCCAGGACCCTGGGATCATGACTGGAGCCGAAGGCAGTCACTTAACCAACTGAGCCACCCAGGCCCCCTGTAGTTTCTATGTTATATATACAACTCCCAAAATATCTCCTGGTGTTCAATAACACTAAATTCAATATTGCCTATCTTCTACATCTATATTCTTCTTCTTCTTTTTTTTTTTTTTAAAGATTTTATTTATTTGACAGAGAGAAACACAGCAAGAGAGGGAACACAAGCAGAGGGGATGGTAGTGGGAGAAGCAGGTTTACTGCTGAGCAGGGAGCCCGATGTGGGGCTCGATCCCAGGACCCTGGGATCATGACCTGAGCCGAAGGCAGACGCTTAATGACTGAGCCACCCAGGTGCCCCTATCTATACTCTTCTGCAAAGATTTTTAAAGTTTCAGAATGAGGAGGTAAAAAAAAAAAAACGCTAAAAATACTTAATTTTTAAAGAATGTTTAAAATTTACTAATTATACTTGTTTGACTAAGGACAAGTAAGTAACAAATAAAGAAGATTTTCATTAACTATGGGAGTCTTATTATTGAACTTTGCTATCATGCTTTAGTTATTTTCAGTAGACTGTACAACCAAGAAAAATATCAATTTTCTCAATCTTATCCATTGTTAACCCTTTTATTCTTTGGTTCTGTCCTGATCTTTTCTCTATTCATTCACTTGCACTGAACCTATTTTATTCCTTCATAATGTCAATGGATTTTGCCCTCACTTTTATTAGAATCATTTCATTCCTTTTTTGGGATACAAATGTACGGTTACACTCATTT
>JAQQSY010001383.1:0-14425 GCA_028646535.1 Procyon lotor | reverse complement strand
TATATGTCTCAGTTCATATAGTCCAAGATAAGCCTAAGTGGGCACAGCATTGTGCAGCTCCTTCTCTGCTGCTGGCTTCTCCTCCCCAATACCTGGGCGGTCTGCCGCACTCGGGCTCCCCTGGTCCCTCAGTGACCCCACGGGTCCTGAAACCACACTGTTCCCATGAGGGTTGAACAAATGGTTTGCCTCCAGAGTGATGTCCCTCAGTGGAGCAAACTAAAAGTTCCAGATTTTGTGCTCCTCAGTTCTGTGGCTGATGGGAGCTGGCCCCAGGTCTCTCTTCCCATTGCTTTGGATTCACTTTTTCCACACATCCTACCTTTTGGAAAGTGGTCGATTTTCTGCTTCTAGAATTGCTGTTCTTATTCTCTTCTCTCTCCTATTGTGTTTGCCAGCTTTTAGAGTGGTTTTGTGCCTCTCTAGCTGAACTTCTGGGAACCAATGCTTTCTCTGCCTCCTACACTTTCGCCATCTTGCCCGCTTCCTATTTCTTGTGTTTTTTATTTTAGCAATTCTAACAGGTGGGAGGTGACATCTCATTGTAGTTTTGATCTGTATTTCCTGATCATGAGTAATGTTTAGCATCTTTTCATTTCTGTTGGCCAATGTATGGCTTCTTTGGAGAAATGTCTATTCATGTCTTCTGCCCATTTTTAATGAGATTATTGTATTTTTTTTTTTAAAAGATTTTATTTATTTGACAGAGAGAAACACAGCGAGAGAGGGAACACAAGCAGAGGGAGTGGTAGCGGGAGAAGCAGGCTTCCTGCAGAGCAGAGAGCCCAATGCGGGGCTCGATCCCAGGACCCTGGGATCTGACCTGGGCCAAAGGCAGACGCTTAACGACTGAGCCACCCAGGCGCCCCAGATTATTGTATTTTTTGATGCTAGGTTGTATAGGTCCTTTATACATATTGTATACTAACTCTTTACTGGATATGTTATTTGCAAATGTCTTCTCCCATTCAGTATGTTCTTTTCATTTTGTTGGTTGTTTCTTTCAATGTGCAGAAGTTTTTTTATTTTGATAAAGTCCCAATAGTTTATTTTTGTTTTTATTTCTCTTGCCTCAGGAGACATATCTAGAAAAATATTGCCACAGAGATGGCAGTAAAAGTGTTCAAAAATCTAAAAAATGAAAGCATAAAAATTAATCAAATTCCCCACTCAACAAAATTTAAAAAAGAACAACAAAGTCAAGCAAAATAAAAAAAATGGAAGGAAATAAGAGACAAACAGAAATTAATGAGGAATTGGATGGAAAAATAATATACTGAATTAAGTAATCAGAATTGTTTCATTTTTTTTTTTTTAAGATTTTACTTATTTATTTGACAGAGAGAGAGATCACAAGTAGGCAGAGAGGCAGGCAGAGAGACAGGGGGAAGCAGGTTCCCTGCTGAGCAGAGAGCCTGATGCGGGGCTTGAACCCACAGAACCATGAGATCATGAGATCATGACCTGAGCTGAAAGACAGAGGCTTTAACCCACTGAGCCACCCAGGTGCCCTAGAATTCTGGGGTTTTTTTGAAAAAATTAATGACTCTGAGAAAATCACTAGTTATCTCATCAAAGGAAATAAAGAACAACTAAACAAAGACATAAATGACATGAGTAAATAACCATCAAAATGGAAGAAATTAAAATCTCATGAGACCATTTTGCAGACCTCTACACAGATTTGAAAACCTGTATCAAATGGCAATTTCTCAGACACAAAGTACCAAAACTAATTCCAGGAGCATTAGAACTCTCAATCAGACCAAATACCATAGAAGATATGGTGTGTGTTATTAAGAAACTACTGCACAAAAACCATCAGACTCAGTTGTTTCATAAAGTTATTCAACCATTCTTCCAAAGACCAGATGGTCCTAATTCCAGTGTGGAGAAGGAAAGAAAATTTCTAATTCCTTTTATGAAAGAAGTATAACACTGATATATAAACCAGATAAAGATAATACAAAGAAAGAGAACTATGGTCCTATGTATATATCCAATGAATACTGATGCAAAAGTTATAAACTAAATATTATTCAGCAGAATCCAACATCACATAAAAATAATACATAAAATAAATAATATAAATAAAATAAATATAATATAAATATATAAAAATATATATAATATATAATAGATATATATATAAATATAATATAAATATAAATAAAATAAAAATAATATAAATAATACACCATGACCAAGTGGAATTTATCCAGGAATGCAAGCTTAGTCCAATATTTTAAAATCCATTATCATATGCCATATTAATAAATCTAAGGAAAGAATCATATAATTACCTCTATAGATGCTGAAAGTCTTTGACAAAATTCATTAACAACTCACAGTTTAAAAAAAGCGTAAGAAAATAGAAACTGCAGAAAATTTTGTTACATGATAAAATCTGTATACCTAATCTTAAAGTCATTGTCTTATAATTGGGAAACACTAGAGACAATTCCACTAACATCAGGAACAAAATAAGATGGCTACTATCTTCACTAGTGTTCAACACTGTACTACCGGTATTAACCAATGCAATTAGACAAGAAAAACAAATTATGGGAAGAGGAATAAATTAAGGAGTGAAACTGTATCTTTATTTTATTTTTAAAGATTTTATTTATTTATTTGACAGAGATCACAAGTAGGCAGAGAGAGAGAAAGGGGGAAGCAGGCTCCCTGCTGAGCAGAGAGCCTGATGCCAGGCTCAATCCCAGGATGCCGAGATCATGACCTGAGCCAAAGGCAGAGGCTTAACCCACTGAGCCACCCAGGTGCCCCAAAACTGTCTCTTTAAAAATATGATAGCATACCTATACATATAAAGAAAAATAGACAAAACTAAGAAAAACAACAATTCAGTGAGGTAGAAAGATTTGAAATTAATATACAAAATCATAGGCCTTCATATACACAAGCAATATATAATAGTAGAGAAAGTTCCAGTTAGTATCAAAAAAGAACAGGAACACCTATAAATGAGTTCAACAATGAATGTGTCAAATTTTATGGAAAAAAATTAATAACATTCTTGAAGCCCCTGAAGTAGACTTTATCCAATGGAAAGACATCACCTGTTCTTAGACTGAGTAGCTTAACATGATAGAGATGGCAGTTCTCCCTGAATTGATTTAAAAGTTAAATACAATTACAATAAAATATCACCAAACTATTTTGTGGAGCTAGATTAGTTGATATTAAATTTCACATAGAAAAACAAACATAAAAGAAAAGCCCTGACAACACTGAAATTGAAAAACTATGAGAGAGCAGGATGCCTATGTTTGCCTACTTCCATGATTTGGATTTTTAACTGAATTGGATTGATTTTATAGGTTAATCTGGGGAGAATTTAAATATTTACAACATTAAGACTTTCGACCAGAAACATGGTATATACTTGTGCATTACTTAAGTCTTTAAAAATTTCTTTTTTTTAAAAAAGATTTTATTTATTTGACAGCGAGAAACACAGCGAGAGAGGGAACACAAGCAGAGGGAATGGTAGTGGGAGAAGCAGGCTTCCTGCCAAGCAAGGAGCCCGATGTGGGGCTCGATTCCAGGACCCTGGGATCATGACCTGAGCTGAAGGCAGACGCTTAACGACTGAGCCACCCAGGCGCCCCCCAAATTTTTTTTTCTTTAGCAAAGTTTTATAATGTTCTCCCAGAAGTTTCCATTAATATTTTGTCAGTTTTATTCCTAGGCATCCAATTTTTTTTCCTTAGGCATCTACAATTTTTATTATAAATTGATATTTTTCTAAAATTGCTCTTTATATGGTTTGTCACTGTGTTGAATGTAATTAACATTTTGCTTATTATAGTTTATCCAGTAACCTAACTGTATTCTTTTTTTTTTTAAGAGAGTGAGGGTGAGTGTGCACATAAGAGTGGTGAGGGGGGAAGGGAAAAAGAGAGAGAGAGAGAATCTCAAGCATGCTCCACATTCAGCACAGAGTTCCACGTGGGGCTTGATCTCAAGACCCCAAGATCATGACCTGAGCCAAAATTAGGAGTGGGATGCTTAATAGACTGAGCCACCCAGGCACTTGTGAAGCAAGTGGTATTTTAGTTCTAACTTCTTATGTGGATTATGTGGGCCTAAGACCTCACCCTCAATCCACTCATGATTGTTAACTCAAGCTTCTAGATTTCCAAGACCAACAAATTCCGTTTCCCACCAGATTCAACTTCTTAGGGCACATACAGCCTCTGTTTACATGTTTACTACTCTGGTTATAAGTTTCTAGCACATTTTTGAACTATTTTTACCATTTTTCTGGAAGTTAAGATACGTATTTCAAAGCGAATTTATTCTATTTTATTTAGACTTCCAGATGATTATAGTGGGAGAGTTTCTAGATGATCTAGTGTACCATATTGGCAGAGTAAGAAGTCGTCTCACTGTGTACTTCATTTTCTATCACTTAAAAATCCATATCCTTTGCTGTGGTCAGGCTTTTCTTCTTTCTAGTCTATTAATATATCATGTTATTTAATACTTCTGTGCTTTTGCTAAAACTATTTTAGTGACTCAAAATAACCAAATTCCCCATTGCTTACCTTAATTCTACTCTTTAAGTGTCAGTTTAACCTTTATACCCTCCACGATGTTTCTTATTCCTTCAGTCATCATTGACTTCCCTCTCCTCCAGATTCTCCTAGAATTATAGACTATACTTAGTCCCGAGTTACACATAGTTTTCTATTATTTGCTTTTGTTTGTTCTGTCTTATTTCACATACTTAATTTCAAGAAATTGAATTTTAAGAAATAATATCCTTGTGCTGATTAAAGCACCAAAAAGACCTTAGATATTTAATATGTTTTTTGTTCCTTTAATGTGCTAATTATAATTAATAATAACATAGTAAATCAATAATTTTCACAGGCTTCAACTTGGACAATATAGAAATTAAGAATTTTTAATGTTAAAAATCAAGATAATTTTCTGCACTAAATCAAGAGCAAATGTTATTTCATCATTTCCACTGAATAAAATTCTATCATCAGATTTTTTTGTGACTCTTTATAGTAAATATTATGTTGTAAATATTTCATAGGAAAGTCTACATTATTTTATAAGTAGAGAGTATAGACATTTCACCTTTTAAAAAAATTCTGGAATCCGTAACACAGCTGAGAAAAACTAAATAAAAATCAATATATAGTGACTTTGGGATGTGATGTTTCCTTAGGCTGACATTTTTCAAGTTTACAGTGTTGCTCTCTCTCTAATATTTTTATCCTGTAGAATTTTAAACCTGGAAGTTACCAATCATTGCATTTATTTTATTGGAAATTTCTTAAGATTATGTAGGATTTGCCTGTATGTGGCAATGCACAGATTGATGAAGAAATTTTACCTTCTAAAGTAAGGATTCTTGAATTCAAAGAAAAGTTGTGTTGTCTGCATAGCACCAGAACATTCTCATTTTTGTGTAATCCACACTGAAATCTGCAGTGGGACTAATTCCTTGGGGATTAATCACTTTTGGAAAAGCAAGTGCATATGCCAGATATAGACCGGCAGGAAGTTGATGAGGCAGCACAATGAATGATCTACCATAAAGTCCACGGGCAAGAGGTGACCATTAGTCTAGAGCTCAGTAACGCACTCTTCAAGTACATTACTCACCAATCCATCAGGCAACATGCTACAGAACCAAGAGATTCTAGCACTTTTAAATCTGTAACGTGATGGTTGCCAGCCTGCTCTACATGCCCTAGGTTACAAGGGCACAGTAGTGTGTGAGGAAGGCAATTCATTAAGTGTCATAGCCAGTATTTTTTTTCTATTCTTTCTTCTGTGTGTACTTAAGAAACGGGCCTTCCATTATCCACAGATTAATAGCAGAGAGAATGCTCTGGTGTCTCTATTAGCATTAACTACTGGCAGATACTTTCCCACTGCTTAATCAGCACAATTTTCATTAGCTAAAATGAGAAAAACTTGTATAGGAAAATATATGTTATTTTTTTATTCTAAAATACAGCTCACAAAAAAAAATAAAATAAAATACAGCTCATAAATATTCTACTAAAATAGACTATCAAAGCACACCCAATTTAGTAAATAAAAGCCAAAGAAACATAAATATGCCAAAACTTAGCTGTAAATCAAGAATAGCATTTTTTTCCTATTCAGGCAGCATTTACCAAATTTAAAGACTCCTTATGCATATGCTATAATTATAATTGAAAGTGAGAGCTTAGGTAAGTGATGATATTTACTAATAAATTTTCCTCATTTGTAAATAAACAAAAATATGCAATTAAATAAACCACAGTCAGAGACAGAGGTCATAGGTTTAACTTAATTATGGTAGCCTTATTAATTTATCCTGAGATTACAACTTCCTACTTCTTTAGTGTTTCAATGTCTTGTTTTTCATGATGACAGTAGATGCAATTATGATTTTTGAATGTTCTTGCTTGGTGATATAAAAGGTTGGCAAATCCATGTTCCTACTTTTTAAGGTCTATTGTAAGATCCAGTGGTATGAGAAGCACTGATCTAGAGCAACTGGTGAGTGTCGTGAGGGGAAGGGAGAGACACTTTCAGCAGCAGTTATGTCCTGATGATCACCTGGAAGCTAAAGTTTCTTTGGGGTCACTATGGTGATAAGTACACCAGAAAGGAAGGAATTAAGAATTAAGAATTCTTGCTTGACAGAGGTGACTATCATGTCACATCATATGCAATACCAGGGCATGAAAACAAGCAGCAGAGATTTAAACATACCCAGTTCCTAATAATAGACAAATTCACTTACAACATACTAAGTGAGAGGGACTATTCTTGATTCTTTACTAATAGAAACTCACTTAATTCTCACAACAGTTCTTTGAGTCTTTGCATTTTTTTAGAGATGAGAAAACACAGAGTTAAAACAATTTACAGAAGTAAATTAAATTTATATAAGTCCAGATTTGAATCCAGTCTTGCTCCAGAGCATGCACTTCTGACCACTTTATACTGCCTTCCATACGCTTTCCAAAGATTCCACATCTAGATTGTTATAGTCAGTAATCTGGCATAGTGCCCAGTCATCTTTGTCATTTAAAAGCTCACAGGTGGGGTGCCTGGGTGGCTCAGTAGGTCAAGTGTCTGCCTTTGGCTCAGGTCATGGGATCGAGTCCCACATTAGGCTCCTTGCTCAGCAGGGAGCCTGATTCTCCCCCTGCCTGCAACTCCCCCTGCCTGTTCTCTCTCTGGCAAATAAATAAATAAATCTTAAAACAAAAAACAAAAACACAAACAAAACAACAACAAAAAAAACTGACAGGCTGTGCAGTTCTGTTGTATAGTCAGGGTTAAGAACCACAGATCTAGTCAAGCAGAGAAAGACAATTATCATATGGTTTCACTCATATGTGGAATGTAAGCAATAGCACAGAAGACCATAGGGGAAGGGAGGGAAAACCGACGGGGGAGAAATCAGAGAGACGAATCCTGAGAGACAACAGACCCTGGGAAACAAACTGAGGGTGTTAGAGGAGAGGGGTGTGGGGGGAGGGGGTAACACGGTGATGGATATTAAGGAGGGCATGTGTTGTGACCAACACCGGGTGTTATGCATAACTGATAAATCACTGAACGCTACATTAAAAACTGATGATGTATAATAGAGTGGCTAACTGAACATATAAAAAAAACAACAACACAGATCTAATTTAGTTATCTATCCTGTCCTTTCTATAACACAGCTACCTAGGACTAAGTTCTACTCTTGTTTTATATCACAGGATATGAGCTGGTGTTTCACAATCAAACCATGTCCTAAATGGGATTAAAGGATGGGACAGTTCTGCTCTCTTCTGTTCTGCTCATATCCCTTTCAGAATAAAGGCCCAGTCTCGGCATCATAGGTAGAAAAACTGTCAAAGAAGAATACTATTATTGGGGAATATGAGCCATGTAAAATAATAACTGGTTTAAGAAATGAAGGATACTTTGGTTTTAGATGAAATGAGTTAGGGGCAGGTATGATGGCCATCTTCAAATACCTTAAGAGTTGTCATCTAGAAGGGGAATAAAACTTCTGCTGGAGCCCTTAGGCATATAATTAGATTCTGTGAATGGAAGTTAAAGAAAGAACAACTGTAGTGTCTAATGGGAGAAAGAATTTCCTAGGGATGAGAGGTACTTGAACATAGAACTGATTACTACAGAAAGTTCGTAGTTCCTTGTTACTAGAGGTTGAAGTGATATTTGATGACACTGTTATAGAGAATTTTCAAGCATTGAATGTAGTTGGTTATAACCCCATTTTGGGGTTCACTACAACCTCAAAAGTTTTATTGTGTATTGGCAATAGGCCTTGGCATAGGCTGGGTTGATGCAAAGCTAACAGAATGGGCACAGTTTTAGCAGCTGTTTAATGGCAGTATCTGTTCTGATTGACCAGGCAATGTATGACAGTGATTAATATTTTTCAATATTGTCCCCAGGGTGTCAGCATTCATCCAATCCAACAATCATATTTTGAGTATATGCTCAAGCCTTAAGTTAAAGAAATAAAGGTAAATGATACATTGCCTCTAAAGAAGTAAAAGTAAATGACACATTGTCTCTACCCCCATATGTAGTAGGGCATATATGTTCACAGTAAGTTTATGTTGAACCGTATGATTTTGCTGACATTCAATCATTTTTGACTTGTAAAAATGATGATTTAATGTGGTTCAATACAATACAATTGATGAGTTATCATAAAGATATGTAAAAATGCTACAAGAAGGGCGCCTGGGTGACTCAGTCGTTAAAAGTCTGCCTTCGGCTCAGGTCATGATCCCAGGGTCCTGGGATCGAGCCCCACATCAGGCTCCCTGCTCAGTGGGAAGCCTGCTTCTTCCTCTCCTACTCCCCCTGCTTGTGTTCCTGCTCTTGCTGTTTCTCTCTCTGTCAAATAGATAAAATCTTAAAAAAAAAATTTATAAAAAAATGCTATGAGAACACAGATGAGGGAATCATTAATTCTGTCTAAGAAAGCCTATGGGGAGAATGAGATTCATGAGGTTTTCGTTTTTTTGTTTTGTTTTGTTTTTAATGGAGATATTTGATTGTATTAAAGGATAAGCAAGAAATTTTCATGTAAACAAACAGGAAAGAAACTTCCAGAGAGGTAGAACAGAAAAAGAGAAGGCATGGTTAAATGGAAAGCATTTATGATTTAGGATTAAAAGCTCTGTGTTTTCTCATAGTTCTTATCATCTGTAACAAAGCATGTGTTCTCATTTCCTTATCCTTTTGTATCTTTTGTATCTGTTACTGAGTGTCTTTTGGTTATTTATCAATATCCAAAATACTAAGAAGGCTGTACTAGGTATTACTATAGCAGTATTTTCCCCCATGAACACACATTTTATGACGATGAAATAAAAGAATGCATATATTTGTGCCAAGGAGCATATGAGCTCTTGACTAAGGGCCATGCATATTATAGACAGGCTGGCTGTGGGTTCATCACTTACTAACAGTGGGCCATGAATAAGTTGTTTAGCTTCTCTATCCCTAATTTTCTTTATCTGCAAAATGCATATGATAATAGTATCTTTTGTCTTCCATGCCGGCGCTTATCTATTTCTTTTGTTAGAAAAATAAAAGAGATTTTACTTTATGCTCTCACTTTGTATCTGGAGAATATAAAACATTAAGAGGTAATTTTTTTTTACTTTTTTTTTCAGATAAATTGTCCTATTTTCAACAAAGTGGGACAAGTGAGAGCTCTCAAGTAGGAAACCTGCTCTTTGAAGTTTCTGGGCTACTTCAATACCAGAAAAATTGGCCCTTCCAATACCACATGCAGTTAAATCAGTATTTATGAGCCCAGGGATTTTGTTCTAGGGAAAAAAAACTTCCTGCAACTAAACAACTAAATATTCTGAATAAAAGATTTACAACATCCTTTTAAATATATAGCTGAGCTCACAATAAAGTAAGGAAAATCCTTAGAGGCAAAGAACTAAGCAGAAGCATGAATCCAGTGAGGTAAACATGTTAAAGCCAGCAGCAGCCCTGAGGGCATCTGCCAATCCCCAGAAACCTAGAGCTTCTTATTTGAGAAGCTGGAATGGAAACCCCAACTTAAAATCAGGATTCTGGGAGATACATCTTCAGTGAAAGTGTGAACTAGAAATTCTGCCCTGCAAAAGAAGACATAATAAAATATCTTTACAGCTTTGGCTTAGTTAAAAGGGACAACAAGTCTCTCCTCTTAGTATTCGTAATAGAGTGGCATATAATTTACAACCCAAACAGAAAATCTAAAAGTGGAAGGAGGTATTATTAATAACTAGATCAAAATAAAGGGCATTTTAACTGGGAAATCTTGGATGTATGAGCATCCTAATTCATAACCACAGGTTTAGCTGTCATTGTCAGTCCTGGGTAATGGATTGAAATCACACACTTATATGGGTTGAAAATATCCAAGCTGAGAAATTAAAGCAATCCTTGGCCAACAGTTCTCCCTAGGCATCTAAGAGAAGCAAATTTAAATCTACTCTAGGAAAATTCATCCTTAACCCTGTCCTCATAGAAATTGCTCAGAAACAGTCCCAGTTTACATGATCTCATAATGGAAAATAGAAAAATTCACAAAACCCATGAGGAAACAAGATACTGTGAGCCAATAGAAATAACAAAGAAAAATTTAGTGAGTAAATACTATACTTCAAATACTGGAATTACAGAATTCAGAATATAAAATAAATATATTTAATATGTGTTAAGAAATAAAGGAGGGAATAAAAATGTATATCACATATAAGAGAATGTAAAGTACAAATTTTTGATTGTTTATGGAAAAATAATTAAAATTTAAAATTCAATGGACAGGGAAAAGATCAGATTTGACATAGATGAAGAGAGAATTGGTGAACTAGAAGATAAAACTGAAGAAATCAGCCAAATGCTCACTTTGGCAGCACATATACTAAAGAAATCAGCCAAAAGAAAGCATTGAGAGACAGAGATGGAAAATATAAAAAAAGAAATTATGATATGTGGAAGAGAATTAAAAGGTCTAAAACCCATCTGTTTATAGTTTTTTAAAAAATATAATAGTAGAGAAGATTAAAAAAGATATTCAAGGAGATAATTACTGAGAATTTTTCAGAAATGTTAGAATACTTCAATATTAGGAATCTAGAAGCATAATGATCCTGAGCAGGATAAATATAAAGAGATCCACACATACATTTTACTTCATCAGAGTGACTCTGAAAAAAACACCAAACATGAAAAGATCTTAAAAACAAAGAGAATGACAACCTACCATAAAAGAAACAATACTGATATCTGACTTCTCAACTGCAGCAATAGAAACTAGAAACCATGGATATGTTTAGATTACTGAGAGAAAATAATTTGCAACCTGAACCTGTATTCTGAGGAAAATTATCTTTAAAGGATAAGCACAGGGGCACCTGGGTGGCTCAGAGGGTTAAGCCTCTGCCTTTGGCTTGGGTCATGATCTTGGGGTCCTGGGATCGAGCCCTGCATTGGGCTCTCTGTTCAGCAGGGAGCCTGCTTCCCCCCCTCTCTCTGCCTGCCTCTCTGCCTACTTGTGATCTCTTTCTCTCTGTCAAATAAATAAAATATTTAAAAAAATAAAGGATGAGCATAAAATTAAGACATTTCAGACAAAAGTTGAGTTTATGAGCAACTAACCCTCACTGAGGACTTCTTCAGGGCTATACCTTAAGGAGAAGGTAAATTACCCTAGGAAGAAGGTATGTTGTGCAGTAAAAAATGACAAGCAAAAACAAACAATTCAAAAAGTGGTACATTAGATATGGGTATATTTAAATCAATACACCTGTATAAAAATGATAACAATAGGTCTTTCCTTCAGGCAATAGTGGTGCAAAGGATTTCAGGCAAAACTTTTTATAGATAACAACTATAAAACTTATCAAATGATATAATTAAGATGAGTACATTTCACTGTATGTGAATTTCAGTTAAAAAAGAACTATAAAATATTAAATTCCAGTTAGTAAGTTTGCTTTTCAGTGATATCTGTTAGCAACTTGAAAGTAACTTTTGTGAACTCTAGGCTAGAGCAAATAAGGAAACATAATCAGGGTAATGGAAGCCAGATTTTTTTACTGTTAAAGAAGAGGGTTACAAATATGGAAAGGAGGAATACTAGAACATAACATATGTCATTGAACTGAAATTGGAGTTACCAGGATGAACACTCTTTTTGATAGTCAGAAAAAAAATATAGAAGTACGTGTATATACGTATATATATACAACATTTGCTTGTTTTAGAAATATTAAAACATTTTATAGCTCTATCAGTTCAAAGAGGCTAGATACAATTATATACTAGTTATTAGTGAGCACATTTAGTGTAGAGCCTGGTTTCAAAGTTATATTGTCTACTAAAAGCAATTAGGCTCTATAGGAATAGGGGTAATTTTAGACTGGACTAGGGAAGTACAAGATGAGCCTGGAATATTTTGCTCCAGAATGCAAGAAGATCAAAGAATAGTATGGACATAAAAAAAGATGCAGGACTCTTTAAAATGACTCCTACTTGACAAATCTGGGACAATTTGTGTGTCAAAATATATGATGACAGTATTAGACTACAGTAACATGTGGAATAAAATGTCCATACTTGCTTATTCAGTTCATACTGCTGTAACAAAATATCATAGACTCAGTGGCTAAAATAGCAAATATTTATTTCTCACAGTTCTAGAGGCTGGGAAAGTGAAGATCAAGGTGCTGGCAGAACTGCTATGTGGTAAAAGCCTCCTTCCTGGTTTGTATATGGACATCTTCTCCTAGTCTTCCCATGACTGAGGGCAGGGAGTCTAGCTCTCTTCCTTTTCTGAGAAGGATACTCACTGATCCCATCACTGGGGATTCCACTCTCATAACCTAATTACCTCTCAAAGGCCCCACTTCCAGTTACCATCCAATTGGGAACTGGGGTTTCAACACATGTATTTGGGAGGAGGGGTTAGAAATTAAAACATGCAGTCTATAACAATAAGGATATAAACAAACAAACATAAAAGAGAAGGGAAATATCTTCCTTACCCCAAAATGTGAATAAGTAGAAGAGGAATGGTGGAGTTGGATAATCATTTGATTGCTAAGAATAATAGGTAAAAGTTTGATGAGAATGGGATATTTACATAGTCTTAAAGTATCTAGTCATACATCACTTATTAATTGCAAAGAAAAAAAACAGTAATTTATATGGTGGAGAGAACCTGGGAGATAACCAGCTTGGCCAAGTGATGTAACTTTCTATCACTTACATTAGGGCAAACTAATTACATGGTTCTCCTGATATGATTTACTGAGAAGGATTCACCATCAATTCTGTGCTATTTCTGCCCTAAATACCTAATCTGGATCTATGAGCAAACTTTATGCAAAACCAAATTGAGGGGCATTCTATAAATATAACTGGCCTTCAAAAATCTCAACGTCAATCACTTCTCGGCCTTTTGGCTAAGATCAAGTGCAAAAATCTCAAGGTCAAGCATGACAAAGAAAGTCTGAAGAAATGTTCTAGATTAAATATGTCTACAGAAACATGGCAACTAAATGCAATACGTAATTTGGATTAGACCTTAGACTAGGTAGGTGGGGGATGGTTATAAAAACATTACTGGAACAACTGACAATATGAGTAGAGGCTATAGCATAGCAGTATAATTTTAAATTTTCAGATTCGAACAGTTGTGCTTTGGTTATGTAAGAGAATGCCTTGCTCTTAGGAAATACACTTGGAATATTTAGTGGTAAAAGTAAATAACATTGCCAACTTTACAAATTACTTTTAGATGGTAGTAGGAAGTAGAAAGGAAAGATACATAGAGAGAGAGAACGATAAAGTGAATAGGGCAAAATATCAATAACTAGAGAAACTGGGTAGAGTATCTCTGGGAATTCTTTATATAACTTCTGTGTGTTTTATGGAAAGTTTGGGATTATATAAAAATAAAATGTTTCAGGGCCATCTGGATACCTCGGTCAGTTAGGCATCTGACTCTTGACTTTAGCTCAGATCATGATCTTAGGTTTGTGAGATTGAGCCCAATGTCAGGCTCCATGTTGTGGAGTCTGCTTGAAATTCTCTCTCTCCCTCTCCATCTTCCTCCTACCCTCCACACTGCCCAACTCTCTCTCTCTTTCTCAAAAAAAAAAAAAAGTTACAAAAATATCTAATGTATATGATTAAAAGATAAAACTAAGATACTGGCAATATCATGTAAATAGAAGAGATCTGAGTTAAAATATTCTAAAATTCTCGGGATGCCTGGGTGGCTCAGTTGGTTGAGCAGTTGCCTTCGGCTCTGGTCATGATCCTGGGATCCTGGGATTGAGTCCAATATCGGGCTCCTTGCTCGGCGGGGATCCTGCTTCTCCCTCTGCCTCTG